>SKCR01007545.1:0-55821 GCA_019454045.1 Zanthoxylum bungeanum | reverse complement strand
AATTAACAAACCATTCCCCTCCCCTCCTAATGCAAGTTTCGGCCAAGGCATGGATTTTTTTATTAATTTTGTAACATCTAATTCAATTGCCATAATGGAAAAGATGTTGCAAAAAACAACAGGTTAATGCCTTAAAAATTTGTAACTTCCAAATTAAAACCAAGAGTTATGCAACCTAGCATAACTCACCAAGGGTTTTCCAAATTTAATGTAAAAGTTTTGCAACCTAGCATAACTCATCAATGGTTTCCAAAACCAAGATTTGGAAATTCTAAATTTGGCCTTATTAAATTATATCATATATAATTTAATATTATGCATTCAATAATTATCATATAATTATTAAAATCATATATTAACTTTTAATATGTAGTTTCAAGTGTGACAAAATATTATTAATCATATTAATAATATTTATACATATGTGAGTATAAAATTGGACTATCCAATAATACTAAATCTGCTAAAGTATATTGAGCTAGCACGGTGACTTAATGGACCTACGGTTCCAAGCTCCAACAATCTCGAAATATTAATTAAGCTCTTAATTGAATATTCCAAATTCTTAACTCCGAGTTATTCCACTAAAAACCCGAAGCTACACTCACGTTATCGCAGATGGTATATTAAGCCGAACCAAGTCGGTGTCCATCGATATAGTCACTACACCCTTCACGAGTATCTCATAATTAGAGTCGGGTTATAATGTCCTTTATACCTATCTAATTATTTTTATCTTAAGTACTATTAATTCTCTAATGAACGATTTATTCATAACCATTATGAATTTTAATCTTTCTATTCGTAATGAAAGACTTAAGCGCTCTAACCATTTAAGTACCAAATCAACCCTTAAGAAAGATACTCATCTACTTCTCGCAAGAAGGAGTGAACTCCATGTCCATGTAAAATATCCCCAGCTATACACCAGACCATGTCCCCAAAGTACGTAGCTATTGGTCGGGACTACTACACCAACCTCACTTTTGTAAATCAAAGGACATAGCCTGCCATGCAGGAGTTCGTAGTACACTCATGATTAAGATCAATCCATATATGACCATCTAGTAGATCGAAATGATTTTCTTTGTTTAACGGATATTATAAGAAAGTCATTTCCATCTAGGTCCAGTCCTAAATGATCACATCATACAAGGTGCCTCCATTCTCATGTCTCTACATGGACTATCCCGGATCAAGGTCACCATACAAATATAGAATAGACCGCAGTTATAGATAAACCACAAACAAAGTACCTGCTTTGTTTGCTCTCTATGAACTATTTAAGATTACTAACTTCATACTTAAATCCTCTTATGTATGACACTCATACACTAAGTCTGAAGGCACAAAGTAATCTAGGGTAATCAAGATAATTTATAATATGCGAAATTAAAACAAACACTTTGATAAATGAATAATGCATCATTTTATTTCAAAATATATAAAACCGTTTACATTACATGTAGCTCTAGGGCATACATCCCAACAATCTCCCCCTTGCACTAGAGAAAATGGGACATGTTATGTAATCCTAGACCATCTAGGTGACCTTCAAACACATTAGCCGATAAGGTCTTAATAAACGGATCAGCCAGGTTCTATTCAGATGAAATCTTTGTGATAGTAACGTCTTCTGTCTGCACTATCTCCCTGATGAGATGATATTTCCTCTCTTTATATGCTTTCCCATATTGTGGCTTCTTGGTTCTATTGAATTCGCCACTACACCACTATTATCACAATAAAGTGTGTGTGGTTTACCCATATCTGGAACAACTTCCAGATCTCCCAAGAATTTACGGAGCCAGACTGCTTCCTTATCTGCTTCACAAACTGCTACATATTCAGTCTCTATGGTGGAGTCAATAATGCAAGATTGCTTTATACTCCGCCATACTATAGCCCCACCACCTAGGGTAAACACTGATCCAGATGTTGATTTCCTAGAATTGACATCTGTCTGAAAATCAAAGTCCGTATATCCCCTTAGGATCATATCCTCACCGGAATACACAAGCATATAATCTCTCGTTCTCTTAAGATACTTGAGAATGTGTTTCACAGCCACCCAGTGATCCAATCCTGGGTTCGACTGAAACCTACTGACTATTCCCACTACAAAACATATGTCTGGTCTAGTGCATAACATAACATATATGAGACTACCGATTGCTGAGGCATATGAGATATGCCGATAAGGCATATTGCCTTTCTTGGAATTCTGCATCCCAAATTACACAAGGATGTTATCGATTTAGGATTCCTGAGACGTAACTAATAGTCATTTCTTGCGATCCCGAAGTATCTGAATCCTAAGAACATAACTGGCCTCTCCCAAATCTTTCATTTGGAATTGGTTAGCTAGCCAGGTTTTCACGTCCGATAATATTTTTTATATCATTCCCAATGAGTAAAATATCATCGACGTATAAAATAAGAAAAACCATCTTCCCGTCAATGACGCGCTTGTATACACAAGACTCATCAACATTCTGCTCAAAATCATAAGACTTGATCGTGGTATCAAATCTTATATTCCAAGATCAAGATGTCTGCTTAAGTCCATAAATGGACCTTTACAGCTTGAAAAATTTTTGCTCTTGATCTTGGGCTATGAACCCCTCTAGTTGTACCACATAGATACTCTCATCAAGATTTCCATTAAAGAATACAGTCTTGATGTCCATTTGCCAAATTTCATAGTCATAATATACGACAATGGATAGAAGAGTGCGGATGGATTTGAGCATGGCTACTGATGAGAAAGTTTCCTCATAGTCAACTCCCTCTTTCTGGGTATAACCCTTGGCCACTAGCCTAGCCTTGAAGGTCTGTACCTTCCCATCTGCTCCCCTCTTCCTCTTGTAGATCCACTTGCAACCGATGGGTTTCACCCCATCACGTTAGTCTACAAGTTCCCAGACTGAGTTGGAGTACATGGACTTCCATCTCTAGGTTCATGGCTTTGAACCATTCCTCTTTGTCAGAATCATCCATTGCACTACGATAGGTCAATGCATCATCTATACCATCGTTGGATGCGATAACTTGGGCCTCTCCAACCCCAAGGTACCGATCAGGTTGTCATACAACCCTCCCACTGCATCTAGGTGGTAGATCATTCTGACGAACTTGCATCTGACGCTCAGATGTCAAAGGTGCTATGTATTTGTCAACTATCGTTGACGATGGTGTGCTGGTCGAACTAGCAAGTAATTCCTCGAGTAACACTTTACTTCGAGGCTTGAACTCTCTCATATAGTCCTCCTCTCGAAACGTAGCATTTTTCGATACAAACACTTTGTTATCTTCAGGACTATAGAAGAATCCACCCCTAGTCTCCTTATGATAGCCTACAAATAGGCACACCTAAGAACGTGGCTCCAACTTTGTAGTCTTATTCTTCAGCACATGTGCCGGACACCCCTATATGTGGAAATGTCGTAAACTAGTTTTACTACCATTCCACAACTCTAAAGGAGTCTTAGGAACAGACTTAGATGGAACTACATTAAGGATATGCATTGCAGTTTGCAGTGCATATCCCCAGAATGAACTAGGTAGTGACCTATAACTAAACATAGATCCCATTATGTCTAGTAGGGTTTGATTTCTCCTCTCTGCAACACCATTTTGCTGTGGTGTTCCAGGTGCTGTGAGTTGGGATACTATCTCATGCTCAACTAAGAATTCCTCGAAATCTCTGTCAAGGTATTCTCCTCCATGATCTGATCGTAGAGTTTTGATTGTTTTACCTAACTGGTTCTCAACCTCAGCATAGTACTCTTTGAACTTTTCAAAAGTATCTGACTTGTGCTGCATTAGGTAAACATACCCATATCTAGAATAATCGTCAATGAATGTGATGAATTATTCATAACCACCTCGGGCTCTTACATTCACCGGTCCACAAACGTCCGAATGTATTAGCTCAGGTGGTTGACTGGCTCTTATACTTTTTCCAGTAAAAGGACTCTTGGTCATTTTTCCTTCTAAACAAGATCCGTAAACTGGTAAAGTTTTGAGCTTTAACTGGTTTAAGGCTCCGTTCTTTATCAATCTGTCTATTCGGTCAAGGTTGATATGACCAAGTCTAAGATGCCACGGATATGTGTCATCGTGAGAAATCTTTTGCCGTTTAGTTTTAAGTTTCTCAACCTTAAATATTTCACTGTTGAGCAGTGGGTTATATGTTAACAATCTTAACAATATAAGTTATCTCCTAATTTCCTTTGCATAAAAATAATCCATTTTGAAATAATAATTATTATTATTAGATAAAATGGAAACCATCATGCAATAGTTTTGAAACATAAATCAAATTTATGTGAGAAACTAGAAATAAACAACACTTTGTTTAAATTTAAATAACTTTTATTTGAAAATTGAAAACTGATAACTCCCACTGTTTTACTTAAACAACATCCCTTGTCCCAACTATCATAGTAAAGTCACCTTTAATAAGGTGTTTACTTATATCAAGTAGCTGTACCATTAGCCTTAACATTCCCAATTCCTTTCTTCTTTATCTTTGCAGATTTTAAAAACTTGGCAACATTTGCCTCAGTATTGGACATGTATAGGTGAGCTCATTAAGCAACCGGGTCAACGTAAAAGTCAACTTGTTCATAACATAGTTGCTTTTAAACTGCAGGAAACTCTTCAGTTATCATGGTCACCTGGCTACACTCGTCAATACGAGCTCCATGGGTTTCAGCAGTGTTGAGATAGGCCATCATCCTCAAGACGTACTTTCTGACTGATGTCCCATCTTTCATCCTAGAAGTCATCGCTGAGACCATGGCCTCATGACGTTGACGCTACGAAGGCTGCCCGAACATGCCCTGCAATGACTCCATCATCTGAGATGCTGAAGGCATAAGTTTATGCTTTGCAGCAAGAACCTCAGACATCCCTGCTAGCAAGTAGCAGCAACAGGCTTTCTCATTAGCTGCGACCCATTTCTGGTAGGCATCGGGCACAGCTTGGCTAGGATCTCTGGCCGGCTCTAGAGGACACTCCTCCGTCAGGACAAACTTTAGGTCTTCATAGACCAAGATAGCGTTCATGTTACTTTTCCACTTAACATAATTTTCTCCCGTTAATTTATCATTTGAGAGTATGGAAATAATCGGAGAAACCATGGCCGAAAAATAAAATAAACATGCATTTAACATTCATTCATCGCATATTAAAATCATCAAACAATTTTGGCATAAAATTAAACATGATGCATGAATCATGAATAACGAATAAGAAACCTAAGAGAATTACTATGCCACGGAAATCTATCATCCCACAAGTAAGTGCCGCCATAGGGTAGGTCAAGTACTTGCATGATAGATCGAGACAATCTCAGTCGATTAATATATACGAGAATAACTCTTATTCCTATATTAACCAACTACCGTTTGATTCGATCAAGGATTTTTATTAACAGTTAATTATTCCTTTATGAGTGTGACCCGCCGTTTTGGGATCCTTGGACTTAAACAAGTGAAGTGCCACCGTAGGGTAGGTTAGTTCACAAGATACATATAGAATCCCTATCCTCTCGGAATCTAAACCTAATATTGACCCAAAATGGACACCATTTGTAGGGGACGAAAGCAAAGCCATCTCAAGGCGCCTTTTGGATCTCACGTTTTCGGACTAACAACGGAGATCGCGGGATATACTGTCATATATCCCTCTCTCACTCACTATTTTAAATTTAAGGTTTCTATTTATAAAATATCTAATATTTTATTTTAACTAGTGTGGATAAATATATGGCGGTTAAATCACAACTCTTATTTACACTAGTACATTATTAGTGACCTAACTAATTTTAACTCTGAAAATTTGTATCACTAACTTCCATTAGTCTCTACTAATAGTATTACTCAATTAAACTAATTTAATTAGAGTGGTATTAGTGGCCTATTATATTTTAACTTTTAAAATACTAGAACACTGATTGGTTTAAAATTTTAGAATCCTAAAAAGGTCAAGATTTATATTAAACTATTTAATTAATCTTAGTGCGTTATAAAATCCAATGGTACGTGGAATTGTATCCCGAGTACAGACCACATTACCGTCCATTCGGATTCAGTTATGGAATTTATGTCCAGGTTTCCATCCTATATACCAATGAAATTTGTTATACACGAATTAAGCTCAATATATTAGAATTCAAATTTTAAACCTTAAAACCAATTAATCCAATTAATTATTTTTCCATGCATACCATATTCTAATTTAAACATTTTAAATCACATAAAATCATATTTCATGTCTATAATGATAATGCATCTAAAGCATGTTATGGCATTGAAATGCAAGAGTAGGCACCCTAAGCTATATGACATGTTATTCAAACAATTCGAATTAAACATACATATAACAAAAAAATATTTTGCATTGATCGGGCTCTTATTTTTCCCTATACTAATCTAATTAGTACAAAAATTACCCAAGGCATCCCTTGGTCTCCAAATCACGCTCCAATGTGGTGTTGGCTCCTTTTACGACTTCGGTGCTCCAAATTACAACAATTGAAATTTTACATTGAAAAAAATTACAATAATTGTAAATAATGGCCTTATGGCCTAACATCCCAAAAACAAAACCAACATGAAAATAAGAGCCGAAAAATTTTACGACCAATGCAAAATCTATTCATCACATGAAAAACAAAAACCATTCATCATATGAATATTATTTTATGCCTACTCTTCTAAACATGCAAATCAATATTTATAACTCATATAAACATATTAAAAATAGTAACTATAAATGAAAAAGATAAGAGTTAAGAATACTTTTCAACCTTACTCTCGATGCCAATTGTATGAAACGCTTTCCTTGCGTAGCGGAAATGTCATAGGCACCAGATCAGACTTGAATTTTTTTTTCTGCCCTTCCCTTTAAGTTGCCGAATGTGACTAGCAGTACTACTAAAAATGTGTTACTGTTTTGAATAAAATTTCAGTCCCGAAATAGTCTCAGAACAGTCCCCGAACAGCCCCAAATATCAGTGTAAAATTCAGACTGTTTTGGACACAAAATGCGCCCAAACCACAACAAAAACAGTCCACTATTTCCGTGAAATGCAGTGACATTTTCAGGTCTGATTTTTAAAAGAAAAACAGTCCCAACACAATCCCAAAAGTCCCATATGTGTTTCCCAAAAATTCCGGATTGATACGAGATCAAACCGAGCCTTGAAACACCCAAACTAGTGCTCGGCAGTGGGCAAAAATTCACCCCACTGTTGTGAGTCTAAGGAGAAGAAAATGAGATGAATAAATATTGGTTCAACACCATAAAGTCTTCTGAGCTATGTCTCACAACCAACGAAAAGTAGGGTGGGCTACACTCATAAGATAAATCCTTAAACTATTTAGAGATTAATGTCACACAAGATTTTTATTTATTTTTATTCTTGTTCTTCCTTTTGTTTTCTCAACACTTGAGAGAGTTTTAAGAAGAAGAAGGTGGTGGCTAGGGTTCTAAAAATTAGATTAGCCAAAAAGAAAATCCAATTTTCTTTTTATACTTAGGGTTATTAATTTTCAAAATTAATAAACCCTTCCTCTGCCCTCATAATGCAAGTTTCGGCCAAGGCATGGATTTTTTTTATTAATTTTGTAACATCTAATTCAATTGCCATAATGGAAAAGATGTTGCAAAAAATAATAGTTTAATGCCTTTAAAATTTGTAACTTCCAAATTAAAACCAAGATTTATGCAACCTAGCATAACTTACCAAGGGTTTTCCAAATTTAATGCAAGAGTTTTGCAACCTAGCATAACTCATCAAGGGTTTCCAAAACCCATGATTTGGAAATTCCAAATTTGGCCTTATTAAATTATATCATATATAATTTAATATTTTGCATTCAATAATTATCATATAATTATTAAAATCATATATTAACTTTTAATATGTAGTTTCAAGTATGACAAAATATTATTAATCATATTAATAATATTTATACATATGTGAGTATAAAATTGGACTATCCAATTATACTAAATCCGCTAAAGTATATTGAGCTAGCACGAGGACCAAATAGACCTACGGTTCCGAGCTCCAATAATCTCGAAATATTAATTAAGCTTTTAATTGAATATTCCGAATGATTAACTTCGGGTTATTCCACTAAAAACCCGAAGCTGCACTCTCGTTACCACAAATGGTATATTAAGTCGAACCAAGTCGGTGTCCATCGATATAGTCGCTACATATAGATTAACCCTTCACGAGTATCTCGTAATTAGAGTCGAGTCATAATGTCTGTTATACCTCTCTAATTATTTTTACCTTAAGTACCATTGATTCTTCAATGAACGATTTATTCATAACCATTATGAATTTTAATCTTTCTATTCGTAATAGAAAGACTTAAGCGCTCTAACCGTTTAAGTACCGAATCAACCCTTAAGAAATATACTCCTCTACTTCTCGTAATGAGTGAACTCCATGTCTATGTAAAACGTCCCCAGCTACACACCAGACCATGTCCCCAAAATACGTAGCTATTGGTTAGGACTGCTGCACCAACCTCCTTTGTAAATCAAAGGACATAGCCTGCCATGCATGAGTTTGTAGTACACTCAGGGTTAAGATCAATCCATATATGACCATCTAGTAGATCAAAATGATTTTCTTTGTTTAACGGATATTATAAGAAAGTCATTTCCATCTGAGTCCAGTCCTATATGATCACATCATACAAGGTGCCTACATTCTCATGTCTCTACATGGATGATCCTGGATCAAGGTTGCGATACAAATATAGAATGGACCGCAGCTATAGATAAACCATAAACAAAGTAACTGCTTTGTTTGTTCTCTATGCACTATTTAAGATTACCAACTTCAGACTTAAATCCTCTTATGTATGACACTCGTACATTAAGTCTGAAGGCACATAAGTAATCTAGGGTAATCAAGATAATTTATAATATGGGAAATTAAAACAAACATTTTGATAAATGAATAATGTATCATTTTATTTCAAAACATATAAAAACGTTTACATTACATGTAGCTATAGGGCCTAAATCCCAACATTGAACATTCGACTAATTTGAGTATAGGTTTCTTATTCGCATCCGGTGTGTTTATAAATATATATATGTGACTTAAGTGTTAATCGGTCGAAAGGTTATTCATATAAAATATTAGTGCTCGACTTATTTTTAATGAAAAATTTTAAAACTTTCCAATTTCATGATATTTCAAATATTTTGGGATATAATATTTTTGTCTAAATTTTTGGTTTTGGTCTCAATGAAGCCTGATGAACTCGGTTTCTTGATCGGAATATGTATGTACTTTCGAAAGACATTATGTTTAAGAAGGGTAAAGAACAGTACGAAGTTTAAAGGTTTTCAAACAAATAACTGTATATATATATACATATATGTATGTGTTTATTTATACTAAACCTGAGATTCATCCTTGCTTTTTACGGTGTGTGGTTACTTCTGAGTTTTATAACTCGCACTATATTAGTTTGCTAATTTTTCAGGTTGGCAACTAGATCGGTTAGCCATCAAGCTTGGGTTACTATGTTTGGGACGGGGGATCACCCAAGTTGCAGTCACATGTCCCAGGGAATGTATTTGTGTCTAGAAGTCCGTACTTTTTGTTTATGTATTGTATCGTACAAGACAACTGTTATATATGTGTAATTGAAAGTTATGAGTTTTATGTGTAATTGCGGATACGAATATTTTGGATAATGAGACTTGATATGTCATACGGTGCACTAGAGGTCCCTTTTATATGCAATGATTGAATATGTCATTTTGTTGTTGGACTGTGCTCTAGATTGTCCAATTTTAGATTGCGTCATGTCCGTTTTCTATTAAGTTTGAGGCTCAGAGAGATGAGTTATTTTCTCATGTCAGTGAGCCCTGCCTCTGGCGAGATGATAGAAAGTCTACATCTGGGTTTGTGTTTTCTCTCAACGGCGTGTTGTTGTATAATTTGTAAAGTACGAACTGAAGAAAATATAACGGACCCACTAACTAAAGCCTTAACTCCCAACTTGTTTAGAAACACGTGGAGTCTATGGGTATTAGATACCATCGTGAATGGCACTAGATCAAGTGGGAGTGATTGGAAATGGTGATCGAGCATCATTCACTTTTTGTATGAATATTTGGTATTTATGCAATAAAATATTTATTTTATCATGGTTATTTATTTATTATATGGTAAAACTAGAGTTAGAGATTTCGAGTTACACTCGGAACCTTATATGAATTTAGTAAAGACCCGAGAGTTACAACACATATGGTGATATAGTTGCAAGAATTGAAAATGGTGTTGAGAATATAACGCATTCTCTCGAATATAAATTATTCATGGTCTAATATATTGACATGGGTCGGTCATTATATTGGTAAGACTAGTGCATTGTCTATATATGTAATGGAAATATGGTTGTCTCAACAGATGTGAGCTTAGCGGAAGTTCGTATAGAAATACAGATACTCATTACTTGAATGAGTATTGAACAAACTCATAAAAGATGACTAATAGATATTCCATAAAACTGTCAATAATTATCTTTTCGAGTTGAGTAGTTATTGTGGTCCTTTGACTTGAGACACCACGATGGTCTTGTGAGTGATCCTATGTGACTGATACCATGCATGTCAGAAACCTTTTATGGTCTGACCTCTGGATGATTGTTAGGTATAGACCGATACTCACGAATATCGGTGTGTGTTAATATGAGGATTCATCAGTTCATATGGTTGGATTTTGTTTCCCATAAATTTTCAGAATATAATCCGCAAATCTTTTGGCCGAAAGTTCGTTGAAGAAATTATTTCTTTAACATTAGAAATAATATTGAAAAAGTGTTTTGCATATATTATTTATTAATGGAATTTAATTATGAAAATTTATTTTATATTGAGTAGATAAGGTTTTTGACAGTAAATCTATAACTTACTCAATTGGAGACGGTAATGACAAGGGATTATACATTAGCGTTTAAACCTCGACTTGTATGGTTCGACGTGTCGTGTTGTTTTGTCATGATTTGTAGGTGGACAGACCTTCATGAAATATGTGTACAAGTAATATGAGATATATATGTATATATTATAGTAACAACCGAACGTGAGCCTAGAGAGTTCCATTATATTGAGTTTACTCGTTTAGCATTAGGGCTACCTCTCGTCAAATATTGACAAAGTATTTTTTGGGTATTTATGATTAAATTGTTTAATCCGATAATTCATGAGATGAATTGAATTAATTAATTTTATACAAGAGTTGATATAATTTTATTGTATAATAAATGTAAATTCGATTTACATTAATTAGTAATTATTTTGTGAATTAATTTAATTGTTAAATTAATATATAATATTAATTACTTAGATTATGCAAATAAAGCTTTTAATTATTTAAGTAATTAAGGTAAAGCAAAATTGAATTATTTGGTTAAAGTAATTAAATGATTCATAAAGGTAACTTAGTTACTAAAGTTGGTGAGATTAATTTTACCTTGTTAAGTTAATTTTTGAAACATGTGGTGTAGGGAAAAGATTCCCTTTTAACATGGTTTAAATTAAAGGCTATGGTTTTGTTTTGTTTTTGTTAATTAATTTTAATAAAAACAAAATTATAAAAAAATATAATAATACCCCCACTTTGCTTACTTGCCCCTTCTGAACACACAAAAAAAAAAAAAAAAAAAAAAAAAAAAAAAATAAAGGAATTGCTTTTTTTACTTCGCTGCTTGCTGCCGAATAGAGAAGAAAGAAAACAAATTGAATTTCCTTTTATTTTGCTTTCAAAATCAAGCCTAATCTCACCAAAAATCATCCATATAAATAATCAAGACCATGGAAATTAATCTTTAAGTGTTAAAGATTAATTGTGTTCTTGAAGTTCTTGATTTTTTCCTAGGGTTCAAAAGTTGATTTATGGAAATCTTGGTTGTCATTCTTGAGTGATCAAACCACCTTTTGATCATCGAGACTTGTTCTTGAGGAGCTCAATTTGGTGGAGTTTGAAGGAGTTCAAAGCTTGAAGATTTGGAAAAGCTTGGAGGCAAATATTCAACAAATTGGCAAGGGTTAAAAAGCTTGTTGGTAAAATTAATTTGTAAATTTTATTGTTCAATTTATTGTTGAGATTTTTTTTGTTGATTTGTTGTTAATTGGAAGCATGTATGTGAGGATTTGAAGTAATTCAAGTGTTGGAAGAATTAGTATATAGTTGATGTATTAATTTTTGTATTCTTGGAGTAATTTTTCAAGTGTTGAAAATTTGTTTGTATACTTAGATTAATTTTTAAGTGTTGGAAATTAATTTGTGTAGCTTGAATGATTTATCAAGAGTTGATAAATGTATTAAATGTGTTGAAAATTTTTTAATTAGATTATGTAATTTTTAATTGCATGGAAAATATTTTTATTGTATTTGAAATTTGTAAGTTGAAAATAAAAAATTTGCCCACTGTTTTTGGACTGCCGAAAATTAAATTTTTTTTTTACTTACTCGCGCTCGGGATTTGATCTAGGACGGGTTTCCGCTGCGCTCGGTTTGGCCGTTCCTCACTCAACAAGTGGTACCAGAGCGATACGTCATTCTAATTGTTCATGTTCCTTACAATTTTTCTCAATGTTATAAAATGCCCATGCATATATTTAATTGTGAATTACATGTTTTAGGCATTTTTGGACATGCATACACTTTATATATTTATATGTATTTGACTTTGGAAAAATCTCTATGCTAGATCATTAAGTGTCATTATTTTAGTTGAAAATATGACATGGTCCGGCTTGTCTATACGTTGTTAATAAAACCATTGTGATTATTCCCAATATTGCTAAAGCGTGAGGGATTGGTTATAATGTTTTGTACTATTCCGGTTAAGCATGAGATGAGTCGAATTTAAGTGAGAGTATTATCCGATATTGCTAAAGCGTGAGGTAAATATTAGTATCTTACTTTCGGCAATAGACAAGTTGATCTAACAATTGAACTATCCAATATTGCTAAAGCGTGAGGATGAGATTCGATTTAGGACCGAATGTAAGAGTTGCATGTGATGAAATTGACAATAGTTGTCTACTTTCTCGAATTTACAAAGGTCAATATTGCTAAAGCGTGAGATTTGCGTAAATGTCAAGAAGGATCTACTTTGCTTTCTGAGATTTAAGCGTTAAATTTCTGTATTCTTGTTTGTAGAGATTATAAAGAATATGTAAGACAATGCGAGGGCACCTTTTAGAAAAAGTAAATCCATATTCTATTTAATGTTTTTATCATGATATTTAAAAATTAATTTCTGCTTTTTTTATCCTTGTATAGACAGAATGTCTGTGTCGAATCCGCTTTCACGTATACTTGATACGCATAAGCTCCAGGGTGCTGTTAACTATAATGTTTGGCTTATGAATCTCCATATTCTTTGCCAAGCGGATAAACTTGAATATGTTATTGATCGTCCAATGCCCGCAAGGGTTTTAGATGATTCTTTAGATGAAGAACGTGAGCGTTCATCAGATGGAAGGATGATGATCGGAAAGTCCGGTCATACATCTTGGGATCTATGGTGCCGGAATTACAGAGGAAGTATATGTGCCGATGCCTGATCCGGATCCATCTGGATGCATATGAAGGAACTATTCAGTGATCGACCACAGGTAGAGAAGCATAGGACGGCTGTCGAGTTTTTTCATACTTTCCTCCCGAAGGGAAAAAATTGTTAGCCCACATGTGATGAAGCTAATAGATTGTATCGAAGAGCTCGAAAGGATGAATATTCATATTGATAATCGCCTCGGGAATAGTGTGATTCTCCCATCTCTTCATAAGTCTTTCAAGGACCTTATCGTTAACTTTAACATGCATAAGATGCTTCCCACCTATTCTGAGTTGCACAATATGTTGCTGACGGCTCAAGATGACATAAATAAGAATAGTTATGCTTTCATGGTCACTGGTGCTTCTTCTTCTGGACCTTCTCAGGGTTCTCAAAAGCCGGTTGGGAAGAAACAGAAAAAGAAAAAGAAAGTCAAAGGTAAAGGTAAAGGTCCAAAGGTGCTGTCCGCAGGGTTTTCTAAGCCAAAGGTGAAGACAGATGTTGCAAAAGGAAAATGTTTCCAATACGGCATGCTTGGACACTGGAAACGCAACTGTCTAAATATTTAGCCTCTCTTTGAAGAAGCTCACTCAGTATTTGCTTTCATGTTATTGACATTACATTTGCTTTTGATTCTAGTTCGACTTGGGTGTTAGACACTGCTTTGCCCTTCTCATATCTGCAATTTGCTGCAGGATTGAGGGAAACTAGAAGATTGAAGCCGAGAGAAATCCAGCTGCGAGTAGGGAATGTAGATTCTCTACAAGTTGAAGCAGTAGAATTTTGTTTTTTGAAACTCTCTCTGATAAAATGTAATATTAACTTATAACTGTTATTTTGTGCCGACTATGATACGACAAATCATCTCACTTCCTGTACTTGACAGCGAAGGATTTCATGTAAATATTAAAGATGGTCTTTTGAATTTATATGATAATATGAATGTTTTACTTGTTTCATATCCCAAGGTTGATGGTCATTACATTCTAACAAAAAGTCGTGTTGTCTTTAATATAGAGAAATCTAAAGGAAAAGATCGGGTGAAATAAATAACACAGAACTTTGGCATATGAGATTAGGTCATATAGGCATAAAACGTCTAACCAAACTAGTTAAGGATGGTGTGATATCGGATCTAACCATAGAACCTTTACCAGTTTGTTAATATTATATTCAAGGTAAAATGACCAAATCCTCATTTAGTGGTGTTGGACACTGTGCTAATGATTTATTGGAACTTGTGCATTCCGATGTATGTGCTCCTATAAATCATGCTGCCATGGGTGGGTTTCAATACTTTGTAACTTATTCGATGATTTGTCACGATATGGTTATGTGTTTCTTATGAAACACAAATCAGAAACTTTTGAAAAGTTCAAAGAATACCGATTTGAAGTAGAGAGAACAAACCGGGAAACTCTTGAAATGCTTTCGATCAGATCGGGGCGGTGAGTACATGAGCAGTGAGTTCGTGAGTTATTTAAAAGAGAATGGATTCTTGCTCAGTATGCTCCTCCAGGCACTCCTCAACACAATGGTGTTTCGGAGAGGAGGAATCAAACTTATATTAGATATGATTCGATCGATGATGTTTTATGATCTACCATATACTTGTGGGGCCATGCTCTAGACACTGTCGCTCATCTTCTGAACAAAGTTCCATCGAAAGCTGTTCCGACCACTCCGTATGAGTTATGGACTGGAAGGAATCTGAGTCTTAGGTATGTTAAGATTTGGGGTTGTCCTGCTTATGTAAGAGTTGCACAGCCGAATAAACTTGCACCTAGAGGGTACAAGTATCGATTCATTGGATATCCTAAAAATTCCATGGGATATCAGTTCTAAGATCCCCAGAACCGAAATGTGTTCGTTGCTCGAAATGCAACTTTCTTAGAAACACAATTTGTGTTAGAAAGTGCATATCATAGAATGATTGATCTTGATGAAGTCAATCAAAGTAACATTGAATCGATGATAGAACCAGAAATTTAGGAAGATGAGATACCTTTGACACCACCACCTCGTAGGTCACAAAGGATATCGAGACCCCCTGTCAGGTACAGGACGACATCTGACGATGCCCTCGATGTTTTCTTAATCGAAGAAAATGATCATTTAACCTACATAGAGGCGATGTTAGACATCGATGCGGAGAAATGACGGAAAGCTATGAAATCCGAGATTGCCTCAATGCATGATAATCAAGTCTGAGACTTGGTTCCGCTTCCCGATGTAATTGTTCATATCGGTTGTAAATGGGTTTACAAGAGGAAGCGAGGGCCCGATGGAAAGGTTGAAACCTTTAAGACCCGACTAGTAGCAAAAATATATACTCAGAAATCTGGTATTGATTATGAGGAAACCTTTTCTCCTGTAGCCATGCTTAAGTCAATCAGGATTTTATTAGCTATTACCGCACACTATGATTATAAAATTTGGCAGATGGATATGAAAACGGCTTTTCTGAACGGAAATCTTGAGGAAGATATCCATATGGAACAACCCGAGGGATTCGCATTCGCCAAAGATCCTAATCTGGTATGTAAGCTTAAAAGGTCTATTTATGGACTTAAAACAAGCTTCTCGTAGTTGGAATATTTGTTTTGACAATGTGATCAGATCGTCTGGTTTCATTAAAAACGAAAAGGAATCATGTGTCTTTAAAAAGGTAAGTGTGAGCATGGTAGTCTTCTTAGTGCTTTATGTTGATGATATACTTATTATCGGAAACGATATAGGTATGTTACAATCTGTCAAAGCCTATCTCAGTAGGAATTTCTCCATGAAGGATTTGGGAGAGACCTCTTATATACTAGGTATAAAGCTTTATAGAGATAGAGCGAGGAGGTTGATAGGACTCTCTCAGTCCAAGTACATTGATTCGATCTTCGAAAGGTACAACTTTGTTGACTGTAAGACAGTCAATGTGCCTTTTAAACATGGTATTCATCTGTCTAAGAAAATATGTCATAAGACAGATGATTAAAGGGCTAAAATGCTTAGCCAGCCTTATGCTTCCGCTGTTGGTAGCATAATGTATGCCATGTTATGTACTAGACCTGATATCAGCATGGCTGTAAATGTTACAAGTCGTTATCAGTCTGATCCGGGTCAGGACCATTGGATGGTTGTGAAGCATATCCTGAAATACCTTAAGGGTACAAAGGATAAGTTTCTCATTTATGGAGAAAATGACTTACAATTGAGAGGTTACACGGATTCAGATTTTCAATCTGATCCAGATGATAGAAAGTCTACATCTGGGTTTGTGTTTTCTCTCAACGGCGGTGCCGTTATAGTTTGTAAAGTACAACTGAAGAAAATATAACGGACCAACTGACTACAGCCGTAACTCCCAAGTTGTTTGAGAAACATGTGGAGTCTATGGGTATTAGATACCATCGTGAATGGCACTAGATCAAGTGGGAGTGTTGGAAATGGTGATCGAGCACCATTCACTTTTTGTATGAATATTTGATATTTATGCAATATAATATTTATTTTATCATGGTTATTTATTTATTTATATGGTAAAAGCTCTTACTTTTATTTAGACATTGTAAATCTAAGAATTAGATTATTCTAAGAGTTAGAGATTTCGAGTTATACTCGGAACCTTATTTGAATTTAGTAAAGACCCGAGAGTTACAACATATGGTGATATAGTTGCAAGAGTTGAAAATGGTGTTGAGAAATATCACGCATTCTCTCGAATATAATTATTCCTGGTCTAGATATATTTACATGGGTCAGTCATTAGATTGGTAAGACTAGTGCATTGTCTATATATGTAATGGACATATGGTTTGTCTCAACAGATTGTGAGCTTAGCGGAAGTTCGTATAGAAATGCAGATACTCATTACTTAAATGAGTATTGAACAAACTCATAAAAGATGACTAATAGATATTCCATAAAAATGTTAATAGTTGTCTTTTCGAGTTGAGTAGTTATTGTGGTCCTTTGACTTGAGACACCACGGTGGTCTTGTGAGTGATCCTCTGTGCCTGATACCATGCATGTCAAAAACCTTTTATGGTCTGACCTCTGGATGACTGTTAGGTATAGACCGATGCTCACGAAGATCGGTGGGTGTTAATATGATGATTCGTCAGTTCATATGGTTGGATTTTGTTTCCAGAATTTTTCAGAATATATTCCGAAAATCTTTTGACCGAAAGTTCGTTGAAGAAATTATTTCTTTAACATTATAAATAATATTGAAAAAGAGTTTTGCATATATTATTTATTAATGGAATATAATTATGAAAATTTTTTTATATTGAGTAGATAAGGTTTTGACAGTAAATCTATAACCTTACTCAATTGGAAACGGTAATGACGAAGGGATTATACATTAGCGTTTTAACCTCGACTTGTATGGTTCGATGTGCCGTGTTGTTTTGTCATAATTTGTAGGTGGACAGGCCTTCATGAAATATGTGTACAAATATATGAGATATATATGTATATATATAAGTAACAACCGAACGCGAGCCTAGAGAGTTCCATTATATTGAGTTTACTCGTTGAGCACTACGGCGACCTCTCGTCAAATGTTGACAAAGTATTTTTGGTTATTTAGGATGAATTGTTTAATCCGATAATTCATGAGATGAATTGAATTAATTAATTTTATATCAAGAGTTGATATAATTTTATTGTATAATAAATGTAAATTCGATTTACATTAATTAGTAATTATTTTATGAATTAATTTAATTGTTAAATTAATATATAATATTAATTACTTAGATTATGCAAATAAAGCTTTTAATTAGTTAAAATAATTAAGGTAAAGCAAAATTGAATTATTTGGTTAAAGTAACTAAATGAATAAAGGTAACTTAGTTACTAAAGTTGGTGATATTAATTTTACCTTGGTTAAGTTAATTTTTGAAACATGTGGTGTAGGGAAAAGATTCCTTTTTACTATGGTTTAAATTAAATGGCTATGGCTATGGTTTGGTTTGGTTTTTGTTTAATTAATTTTAATAAAAAAAAATTATAAAAAGCAAAATAATACACCCCACTTTGCTTACTTGCCACTTTTGAACACACACACAAAAAAAAAAAAAAAAAAAAAAAAAAAAGAAAAGGAATTGCTTTTTTTACTTCTCTGCTTGCTGCCGAATAGAGAAGAAAGAAAATGAATTGAAATTCCTTTTATTTTGCTTTAAAAAATCAAGCCTAATCTCACCAAAAATCACCCATATAAATAATCAATACCATGGAAATTAATCTTTAAGTGTTAAGGATTAATTGTGTTCTTGAAGTTCTTGATTTTTTCCTAGGGTTCAAAAGTTGAATTTGGGGAAAATCTTGGTTGCCATTCTTGAGGAGCTTAATTTGGTGGAGTTTGAAGGAGTTCAAAGCTTGAAGATTTGGAAAAGCTTAGAGGCAAAGATTCAATAAATTGGCAAGGGTTAAAAAGCTTGTTGGTAAAATTAAATTTGTAAATTTTATTGTTCTATTTATTGATGTTTAATGTTGAGAAAAGTTGTTGTGGATTTGTTGGATTAATTGGAAGCATGTATGTGAGGATTTGAAGCATTCAAGTGTTGGAAGAATTAGTATATAGTTGATGTATTAATTTTTGTATGCTTGGAGTAATTTTTCACGTGTTGAAAATTTGTTGTGTATATTTAGATTAATTTTTAAGTGTTGGAAATTAATTTGTGTATGCTTGAATGATTTATCAAGAGTTGATAAATGTATTAAAATGTGTTGAAAAATTTTTAATTAGCTTATGGTAATTTTTAATGCATGGAAAATGTTTTTAATATATTTGAAATTTGTAAGTTGAAAAGAAAAATTTACCCACTGTTTTGGAATACCGAAAATTAAAAAAAAAAAAAATTTCTCGCTCGGGATTTGATCTCGGGCGGGTTTCCGCCGCTCTCGGTTTGGTCCGTTCCTCACTCAACAAGTGGTATCAGAGCGATACGTGCTTCTAATTGTTCACGTTCCTTACAATTTTTCTCAATGTTATAAAATGCACATGCATATATTTAATTGTGAATTACATGTTTTAGGCCTTTTTGGACATGCATACATTTTATATATTTGTATGCATTTGACTTTGGACAAATCTCTATGCTAAATCATTAAGTGTCATTATTGTAGTTGAAAATATGACATGGTACGACTTGTCTATACGGTGTTAGTAAAACCATTGTGATTATTCCCAATATTGCTAAAGCGTGAGGGATTGGTTATAATGTTTAGTAATATTCCGGTTAAGCATGAGATGAGTCGAATTTAAGAGAAAGTATTATCCAATATTGCTAAAGCGTGAGGTTAATATTAGTATCTTACTTTTGGCAATAGACAAGTTGATCTAAAAATTGAACTATCCAATATTGCTAAAGCATGAGGATGAGATTCGATTTAGGACCGAATGTAAGAGTTGCATGAGATGCAATTGACTATAGTTGTCTACCTTCTCGAATTTACAAAGGTCAATATTGCTAAAGCGTGAGATTTGCTTAAATGTCAAGAATGATCTACTTTTCTTTGTGAGATTTAAGAGTTAAACTTATGTATTCTTGTTTGTAGAGATTATAAAGAATATGTAAGACAATGCGAGGGCAGTTTATAGAAAAAGTAAATCAATATTCTATTTAGTTTTTTTTATCATGATATTTAATATTAATTTCTGCTTTATTTTATTCTTGTATAGACAGAATATCTGTGTCGAACCTGCTTTCACGTATGCTTGATACGCATAAGCTCCTAGGTGCTGTTAACTATAATGTTTGGCTTATGAATCTCCATATTCTTTGCCAAGCGGAGCAACTTGAATATGTTCTTGATCGTCCAATGCCCGCAAGGGTTTCAGATTATGCTTTAGATGAAGAACGTGAGACGTTCATCAGATGGAAGGATGATGATCGGAAAGTCCGGTCATACATCTTGGGATCTATGGTGCCAGAATTACAGAGGAAGTATATGCTTATGCCTGATTCCGGATCCATCTTGATGCATATGAAGGAACTATTCAGTGATCGACCACAGGTAGAGATGCATAGGACGGCTGTCGAGCTTTTTCATACTTTCCTCCCGGAGGGAAAACCTGTTAGCCCACATATGATGAAGCTAATATATTGTAACACAATATATTTATAACCTTTATGAATATTTATTTCTGTTTGAGTAACACAAATATGAACACCCTTATTGTTCAAATATCGAATCAACCCTTAAATGAAATATTTATCTACTTATAGTAAGATGGAGTGGATTCCATTATTAGGTAAAATATTTTCAGCTATATATCAAACTACATCTCTAAAATACAAAGTTATTTATTGAGAATTTAACACCAATCTTGCCCATGTAGACCAAGCGACATAACTTAACAAGTATCCAAAGAACACTCAAGATTAAGATCAACTTATTAATGATCAACAATTTAGATAAATATAAATTTCTTTTAGTTAAAAGGATATTGAAAAGAAAATCATCCCTATCATGGTCCAATCCTATATAATCATTTTATATAAAGTGCTTTCATTTTCATTTCACTACATGAATAATTATGGATTAAATCATTGCATCATACACAAAATGAACCGTATAAATAAACTATAAACAAAGTACCCAGCTTTATTTACACTCAACGAACGATTTATGATTACTAATCTCAAATGTAAATCCTCTTATATATGGTACACATACAATGAGTTTGAGATTACATGAGTATTGACCTAAGGGTTGAATCTATATTTATTTTGATGATAATAAAGCATACATATAAAGTGCATTTTTGGTATTAATGATTTATTTATTTTTAAGTCCTTTGTCGTGTTCCCGAGCGAAGAAAATGTGAATATTCAAAGGAACATGCATGAACAAGTTAAATACTCAAGATTCAATGAAGACTACCATGGATGGTATATATTTTAAGTATTGTATAGATTATGCATTAAAAATCATATAAGAGCTCATTAAAATCGAATTCATGCATATCTTACATCAAATACATCAAATCTTTAATTTCAGAGCTTAAGTGAAAATGGATCTATATTGACCAATTTGAAAACCTGTTGTGGTCTTTATGTTATTTTGCATCTTTGATAAAAATGATCCTTTTGATAGTTTTCAAATCTTGTTGGGTTAAACTATAACTTCTTTAAGATTATAAAAATCTTGACTAAAATGTAAAATTGTTAAACCTTATGTTGTTTGGACCATCTTGACAGTTTTCAAAACTTATGGGTAAAAATATAATTTCTATAAAGCTTTGGAACATCGAACTTAATGGTAATATTTTATGGTTTATAGACCAATTCATAATATTTCAAAACTTTTGGTCAAATTATATTTTTGAAATTTGGACTAAAATATAATTTTTGTAAACTTTGGTCAAACCTGTCACACCCCAAATCCGAAAGGGTCCAATGAGTGATCCTTAACTTAGCAATATCTCATAATCTAAAGTGTGGAAGCGTGAAACTTATGGTTTAACTTAACATTTCAAAATTTCCATACAACTTAAAGAAATTCACCGTTTCTAAAATTCAACATAAATAACCTTAAGTCTATATACATATCAAAAGTTTGTCCTAAGACTCGGAGAACCACTGAACAATAGAAGCCATGCCAAATTCGCTATATGCAAATCCTCAATTATCTGAAATCACAACAAACGATAATGAGTATGAAACTCAATAAGTAAACTAGTTTTTCTAATCACAAAATAAATATATAATATACAATGTATTAGGGGTGTTTACGGGTCGGGTCGGTTTTTTTATTTTTTAAAAATCCGATCGGGTCAGGTTAGTCTGGTCATCCAACCCGAAACCTGAAATTTGAGAGGGTGACACGGGTCGGGTAAAAAAAATACGGGTCGGGTCTGGTCAACATAATATGTAGTAAAAATTAATATATATAGTTTTACTGATATAAATTTGACAAGGTAAGACTGTCGATGAAATGGCAAATTATTTGGTTAATTTCCAAGTGGTTATGGGTTTGAATCTCAACTCTCACAATATGAAAATCTATATTTTCTTTCTTTTTCTCATCAATTTCATTGCATTTCTTTTCCTGTTTTAAATTGAAAGTCTTATAGAAACTTGAAATTATTTTTAATCAATTGCATTGCATTCTACTGTCTCTTACTTATTTGAGGCCATCAACAATTTCATTGCAAGAACAATATTAGGTCTGCATATGGTTTTGATTGCAAGGCTCAGGATCTTCACCTATGGTTCTAGAGTTTCTACATGAGACCATGACAGATAGAACAAAATGTGAGACAAATAATAATTATCCCATTAACAAGTGAATGAATATTACTTATCAGATGGAGGAAACAAGAATGAAACAACAACACAAATTCTTAATATCACTAGTTGCCAAAACTGATAATATGATCAATGAAAGATACGAGGAACCCTTGAACATAAACTTCAACTTCTAAAGCAAACACAAAGACCAAACTACAAACTATAAAGTCTAAATAATATTAATTCAACTTACAAAGTCTGCATAAGATGCAAGGACTTCTAAAGCAAACAATTTAACTTATAATCTTACACTTCAACTTCCAAATTTCCAACAAAACTACCAAACTTATATGACGCAATGACTTCCAAATTTCCAAACTTCAACTTCCAAATTTCCAACCAAGTCTCCATAATTCGCAATGACTTCTAAAGAAAATACTTCAACTTACACTTCAACTTCCAAATTTCCAACAAAGCTGCCAAACATGTAATATCAAATAATATTATTATTACTCATCAATTATATGAAATTATAAACACATTTGAATCAAATGAGTTAAAAAGTAAGAGAAACCTTATATGAATTCATCAGCAGAATCAACATCATTGTTCATATCATCATTAAGCAAGCTAGGCTCAATCGTATAAGTAGAACTTGATCCCGATAATTCTAAAATAATAATATAATAATGAGATAAAGAAACAACCCAAATAATTAGAATCCATATTTTATTATAGTAAGTCTTAAATAATTTCAATAAATTTAAGAATAACAGTACCTGAAGCAAATTTCTCAAATTTCTCCACATCATCAATGGTAGCTCGAAGATCAATTTGAGTCGACATAGATCGCAACCAATTTTGAGCACAAATTAAAGTTTCCACCGTCGCAGGAGCTAATGAACTTCTAAATGGATCAATTACCCTACCACTTGTGCTAAAAGCTGACTCGGAAGCCACTATAGAGATCGAAATAATGAAAACAGTCCTTGCTACCTTAGATAGAGTTGGATATTTGGAAGAATTCACATTCTACCAATTCAACAAATCAAAAGTTTCTGAATCTTCTACCCATCTGACAAATATCTAATCAAGTCACATTGAGTCTCCACAGTTTGCTCATCCAACAAATACTTTTTGAATTGAAAATTAAGAAACTTTCGAGCTTCTCCAACAATAGAACTAGCATTATCCTCCGAAATAATATCATTTGTAGTTGGCATACTCATCCCACTAGAAGATCCCACTGAAGACTCATCCTTAAAGTATTTATACAAATCATTCAAGACATCTCATACCCGAGTCTCAACATCAAAAGCGTTAGAAATATCATAAATTTGAGAGAGGAATAACTTGATATATTTCAACTTACACCTTGGATTAAGAATAATACCAACAAATAATACCCAATTTACTTTTGTAGGATTCTCCCAATACTTGTCAATTTTTTCATATTAATGGCCATTCTTTCTAACATCAAATCACCACTTTTGGCATATTGAAGTAATATGGTTTGAATCCTTACAAATTCATGGAAAAATTTATTTAAAGTCACATGCAAAGAACCCAAAAATGATAGAGTAACATCATAAAATACTTGTAAAAACTTCACTAGGCATCTACATCGACTCCAAGCATCCGACCTAGTTGGCCCTTTAATTTTAACCCCATCAAAGTACAATCTAAATCTGGGATCATCATCTTCTAACCTATAAAAGGCTTTCTCAAAAATCTCTGCCGCCTCCAACATCAAGTAGGTAGAATTCCACCTAGTCTCCACATCAAGACATAAAAGGCTTTTACACTCAATTTTCTCCTGCTCAATACTACTCTTAAAACTCAACTTCCTAGCGGGGGACGATCTTATATATCTTACCGCATTTCTTATTTTCTCAATCACTTCATTATTCTCTCGCAAGCCATCTTTTACAATAAGGTTAACAATATGTGTACTACACCTCATGTGAAGAAATTTATGGCCTAAAATAGTGGAATGTCATTCTTTAGTTCTCCGTGTTATATACCTTATTGCGCCATCATTAGAACTAGCTTTATCAACAGTGATAGTGAAAATTTTATTAATTCCCCAATCTAACATGCATGCTTTAATAAATTTACCAATTATCTCCCCCGTGTGATTAGGCATTTGATAAAAGTTTAAAATTCACTTTTGAAACTTCCAATCATCATCTATCCAATAGGCTGTGAGACACATATAATTTAAATTTTGAATTGAAGTCCAAGTATCTGTGGTTAGACACACACACGCTGAGACTTCATTAGAGATTTCAATTTCATCTTTTCATTTTGATATATTTTCAAACAATCCCTTGCAACAGTCATACGAGAAGGAACTATCATTCAGGTATTCAAATATTGAGAATAATTCCTAAATTCATCCCCTTCCACCATTTTAAATGCCAACTCATCAACTATTACCATCCTAGCAAACATAACCCTTGCTTCTTCAATAGTAAAATGAACTGATTTTAAGTTACCCACCCGTCTACCATCTTGTACTTTCTCATATTTCAAGGTTTGTTGTTTAGGGTCAACAACTCCATAGGGGTATTTTTACACCTCACATCTATATAGGTACGTAAATTTTTAGTGCCATGAAAATGAGAATCTGCCATATACTTGTCTCCACAATAATTACACTTGGCACCATCAACAACAATCTTCTCAAAATGATCCTAAACAGAATAATCAGAATTATTAGTACGTTGCGGCTTAGACTTCACCTTCTTAGTAAATTTTCTTTTTTAAGGCAAATGAGACTTACTTTGAGTAGGCGTTGGGGTAGGAATTGTCGAAAGATTAATGTCTGTAGCTTCATTATTCTCTTCCTCATTTGAACAATTCTCAACCTCCTCAATCATTGGGTCTTTTAGTGCTTCCATTCACCCTACAATAATACAACATAATAAGTCAGTGAACCAATTATTGGCATGCCTATTTTTGAACATGAGATGACAACTTTCCTAATAAGCATATAGCAGAATAGCATCAAGGAATCAAGTTTTCATGTGACAAAATTCCAAGCTCTCTATAAGTTGACAGAGAATAATTCATGAAGTACAATTCATAGAGAACAATTTATCCTATATTCATATGCATGCACACGTTTTAAACACCTCGAATGAAATCAAAATTGATGAGATTATTGATAACGATCACAGTTGTGCAGACAATAACACAAATAAAAAATCACACTTTTGTTGAAACCGTAGAACCTATCAATTTTACATCAGGGTTGATTAATCTGGCTTTTTTACTTGCTTAGCTTAATCATTATCTTCAATGTATTTGAAGCAACCAACAACAATAACAAGAAAACTACACAATTTTATTCAAGATCTTCTTAGCACGACGCTAATTTTATGTTCGCTCTTAATAATGTTATTTTGTTGTGTAACAAAAAAATTGGGGAGAAAATCAGATTTACTTACACAAGATTAACTGAACAAGATTTACTTCCAAAAGATTTAACTGAACAAAAAATTGGGCAGAATATCAGAACAGAAAAATATAGTAATAATACCTTTTTGCTTGAGGCTTGAGCTTGAGAAGAGACACTGAAGTATTGTCAAACAAATGAAAGAAATTGGGAGAGAAAAGATTTTGGAGAGAACCGAGAATGAGATATCAGAGATGCGGCTTGCCTTAATTTTTTGCAACTTTTTATAGTGTTTTAAATCGGGTCGGTCAACCTGATTTTTTTACAACAAATCACTTTACAAATACATTTATAAGTTTATAAACCCGATCGGGTCGGGTCAGGTTGGTTGGGATCGGGTCGGATCGCAGGTTAACCCAATCTTATGAACACCCCTACAATACATGAGCATAATATGGCATGAATACAAACATTTACTTTCCATAGATCCACATTTCATAAAAGCACTTTACAAATTCTTTTAATTCATTGATTAAGAATACCCATATTTTAATACTATTTAGTAGGACTTCACATATCACATATCACATAAAGAGCCTGAATCACTCTTCGATGATATATCGTACATAAGGAAATAGTACAAGTGGGGCCAATATCATCCCAAACAAAAACACTCATGCCCGAAGGTAAGAACCTGACCCTCACCCTACATACACAAATTCGTGAGACATGAATGTGAAGACTTAAAAGTTCCAAAGGTACCATAAGAACCCTCTCATAGTACGAAACACTTAACATACCACATATACCAAACCTGAAAGAAAGACCACACATATCAAAAGGCTTCATATAACCACATAGGTGCCTACTAAGTGGGTAATTAGATTTGAGCATCCTTTAACATAAAACACACTTCTCATATGTTTGTCTTAGCACTTTATAGTATATTGCCCTCAAGAGGTGGCTCAAAATCTGCCTTAGAAATTTATGGTATATTGTCTCAAGTGGTGGTTCAAGAAATAATTCCAAATTATCTTTAACATTTTGTGGCCTTTGGGCCCTCAAGATACTCATGATACCCTTTATTTCCATAAGAAAATTATAATAAAAGCTTACAAGTGTATATACAAAAAATCACAATGTTAGCTAATGTCATATAGTCAAATTTGACAAATAACAGTTCAGAAAAATTAAAGATTCACATTTCATAAATTCATTATTGTATATACACTATAAGAAATTATATTTTTTGTGGCGGAAATTTAGTGGGGAAATAAATTTCGCCATTAAATGTAAATTTTTAGTGGCGAAATTAGTGAAATATTTACATTTAGTGGCGAAAAATAATTTCGCCACTAAAATTAAATTTTGGTGGTGAAAAATATTTTTTTAGTGGGGAAAAAAAATTGATAAAAATTTTGGTGCCCCCATTTTATCTCCGCGGCCTTCTACAGCTACCAATATAATATATATATATATATATATATATATTTTACAAATCAAGTGCATCAAACGAAACCCACCAAAATCCCTCACCATTTCTTCTTCGAAAATCCTCCTCCTTCATGGTTCAAACCTTCGCCCCCTCATTTTCTACATCAACTCTTTCCCTCCCAGTCAATTTCAACTTATACACTTTTTTTTTTGTTTACAAATCAGTTCATCAAATGAAACCCTAACTCAATTTCAGATTGCCCAAAATCAATGAAACCATCACCACTTCTTCTTCATCAAAAATCATTCTTCTTCATCATCCATGCGGTTTTACATGTAATTAATTTTTTTTTTCTCTGCTTCTATTCTCTTTTCAGTTCTCTGGGTTCAGTTTGATAGACTGAATTTCAGTCTCTTGATATCAAAATCTCATCCACAGTTATTCGAACTCCCAAATTATCGACCCCAACTTCATGGACCATTATGTTTCAAATATGGCATCGCATCCTTCTATAGTTAATAATATATAGATGTCTACAATGAATTTATGCACCTGAACTTCGACCGTGACAACTGTGCCTACACATGCGCTGCTGATCACTTCCATCTGCCGCTGTTACTTTGACTAATAATATTTGAAGGTGTAACAACCCGATTTTCATGGTACAATTACGAAATTTATTTGTATGTTACGTGAAATCTTTAAATATTTAAACATTGTAACACCCCGGTAATTCCGGCGACTGTTATATTATAGGTGGCATAATACATGATATAAATCATACTCAATCGTGTATTTACTCGTAAAATTACTTTTCGGACATTTGATATACCCTTTGCAGTTCCGATACGAAATTTATTTTCTATACCACTTCGAACAGCCCTCAGTATTTGGGCCATAATATTTTAATGCGGTCTTCGATGTCTACGAACTTTATATGGTTGGAAAGCTAAGACCGAAACCTAAAATTTTCGTGTGGAATATTTTCCCAAAAAAAGAACAAAACCAAGTCAAGAAATATGTTTTTGTGACAGTTACTGTAGCATTTCGGGATTTTTCTGGAAATATCACCATGTGTCTTCTAAAATAATAAAAACTGTTGATGGTGTTTTCAGGCACTATGTTATTTAAGCAGCACGACATGGGTAAAAAAGGTAATTCACTTCTCAGTCAAGATTATTAATGCCGACCCGACCACTAAAGAGTCAACAGTAAGAGGCCGGGAACTTTACGGTTAGTGACCGAGCACTTGAGTTCAAGATAACCGGGCAATTATCAGGTCGACAGCAGCATTCTCAGTACAAAAGACTATTATGACCGACCACATGAAGACCGAGCATATGGTAAGACATGTTCGGGAAAATAAGGCATTCTATCCATACAAGATAAGATAATAAGTTATTCTACTTTCATGGGGTAAACTAGTAAGTCAATGTCTTAGTATGATAAAGAAAGTATAGGTAGTTTTGATTAGGAATCCTTATGGGAAAAGGGAATAATTTTGACTAGGAATCCTTATGGGAAAATGGAATAGTTTCAACTAGGAAATTCTTATAGGAGAAGGAATATGATTTCTACACTATTATAAATAGGAGGGTAGAGTGAGTGTAAAGAAAAAAGAAGGGATCTGAATCATCAAGCTCTGACTTGTAGAAAACAAAAAGAGACCCGAAAAGAGTGTTTAAGTAATAAAAGTATCATCTTGTTTGTGTCCGTGGACGTAGGTCGGATCCAAATCCACCGAACCACGTTAAATCTCCTTGTTGATTGGTGTTTTTATCTGTTTTTTGCTAAGTTTGCCTTTGGTCCCCCATAACCAAAAAATTCACTATTGAAGGAGGATTTCTTCGGGAGTGATATTCCCATATTGCCCCTGAGACCAAAATCCGCCGTCAACAGTTGGCGCCGTCTGTGGGGAACTGGACAAAAAGCAACTCGTGTAGTAAGACAATGGCGGAAGGCGGAAACCACCAATCATCAGGAAACTCAGCCGCAGATTGGATGGAGAAGATCGAGGAGAACCTAAGGAAAGAAAGGAAGGAAAATCAAACCTTGCTAAAAACCATAGTAGACCGGTTGGAAAAAATAGAGGGAGCACACGACGAGGCCGGGACTAGCCGACGAAGGAACGAAATAGCAGAGGGAAA
This sequence comes from Zanthoxylum bungeanum, assembly GCA_019454045.1. Taxonomy (NCBI): domain Eukaryota; kingdom Viridiplantae; phylum Streptophyta; class Magnoliopsida; order Sapindales; family Rutaceae; genus Zanthoxylum; species Zanthoxylum bungeanum. The sequence continues at coordinate 25,987 of SKCR01007545.1, read as the reverse complement.
AAGAATTGTTGATACAAGTGAGGACGACAGACCCCAGAGGAGGGGCCCCTACAGGGTAAAATCTGTGGTGGTTCAGGAAGACTCCCAAACTGAAGACATGTGGGAGGAAGAAGATGACAAATCGTCACCAAACTCCTCCTATAATAGCCCTCACAATACCAGGAAAAAAAGGGAAAGAATATGACGAAAGTGCACGGGAAGATACCGGACCTGAGAAGCACCACGCCCAAGACAACAGAAAAAGAGGAAGTCACAAGAGGCGGCATGGAACCAAAGACAGCAACATGAAATCTTGGCTGCGGGAGGAGCTAGCCAAATGGGGAGTATTCCCCAACACAGACATATGAGATGCCCGAGACGGTAAAGATGAGTCCCCCCTCACAGAAGAAATAAGGTCAGAAAAATTCCCAAAAAGATTCAGCATGCCAACCATGGCGCCATACAAAGGCCTATTGGTAGAACCCGACCAAAGAAGATTTCCCCGGACAAGAGGAACCAAAAGTCTTACTGCATACATCACAACTCCAGAGGACATACAACAGACGGGTCTAAAGATCTGCGGGAACAGATGAAAGACCTGACACGAAACAGATACCTAAACAAATACATTGACCATGAAGTTATGGCGACTAGGCAGAGGACACATAGCACTGACCAGAGATTTTAATCGGTCAGGGAAAAACTATAACAAAACTCGGGAGTCAGACGTACTAGAAACGGAACAGGCCCCGGGATTACAAGGTGGTCGGTCGGTATCAAACAATGCCCACAAATGAGCCAAATATAAAGTTTTTTCTCGAAATATCCCGCAGAAGAACTGTAAGGAGGACAATATGTCCCCAAACATGAATAAAACATTTTTCATCCGCTTTCTTAAAACAAAGTTGAAAGCCATATACAAAAACGGGGGACATACTCGACGCCCACTACAAAAGACAGTTGGCACCAAGGCCGCTTCAACCATCGGCTCGAGGCTGGATTTTGCTCCGCCGAGGACACTTAGTTTTTCAGCTCGGGGTCGGGGTACGTCCCACCGAGTCAGCCCTTCGGACTGGGGACGTAACATTCCCCCAGGTCCAAGTACATTTCTCAGCTCGGGGTCGGGGTACGTCCCACCGAGTCAGCCATTCGGACTGGGGACGTAACATTCCCCCAGGACTAAGTGCCTTTCTCAGCTCGGGGTCGGGGTACGTCCCACCGAGTCAGCCCTTTGGACTGGGGACGTAACATTCCCCCAGGTCCAAGTGCCTTTCTCAGCTCGGGGTCGGGGTACGTCCCACCGAGTCAGCCCTTCGGACTGGGGACGTAACATTCCCCCAGGTCCAAGTGCCTCTCTTCACTCGGGGTCGGGTTACGTCCCACCGAGTCTACCTCTTTGGACTGGGGACGTAACATTCCCCCAGTTCCAAGTGCCTTTCTCAGCTCGGGGTCGGGGTACGTCCCACCGAGTCAGCCTTTCGGACTGGGGACGTAACATTCCCCCAGTTCCAAGTGCCTTTCTCAGCTCGGGGTCGGGGTATGTCCCACCGAGTCAGCCCTTCGGACTGGGGACGTAACATTCCCCCAGGTCCAAGTGCCTTTTTCAGGTCGGGGTCGGGGTACGTCCCACCGAGTCAGCCCTTTGGACTGAGGACGTAACATTCCCCCAGAACCAAGTATCTCTCTTGGCTCGAGGTCCCCAGGGACATACTCGATGCATAGGATACGTGAGAAGCATAGCACGGGGAGGAATGATACCCCCGTGGCGATTGCTTGCTCCAGTGTTACCGAACATAAGGAGGAATATGCCCTTGATGTGTCGAACACTCTTTGATCCTCACTTACCCGATGTAATGGATCCGTGGGAAAGCATAGCACGGGGAGTGATGAGGCCCCCGTGACGATTGCTAGCTCCAGTGATACCGGACCTAAGGAGGAAAATGCCCTTAGTATCCCGGACGTTCTTTGATCCATTCATCATTTGGATCCGAGAGAGGCGTAGCACGGGGATGCGTTGTGCCCCTGTAGCGTGTGCCTGCTCCAGCGTGGTAAGGAGGAGCCCTCATACAATACACAGGCTCCACAGTGACCCGACGTGTAGAGGATGTACCCTCACCATTCAAACGCTCAACAGATCCAAATCCTGGTTCGCCGGGACACTGAATTGAAAGATTCAGAATTTTGTTTTGGAGGCCTCGGGCAGGACGCTGTTTTGAGGCATCCGTGCTGTTGTTTACATTTGTAAAAAGTTTTCTTTTGGGACAAGTGCCGAGTCACCCCCACCTTTTTGGTCTTATTTTTCAAAGTTTTGATTTTGTTTTTCGCTGGTCTGGAAAGGGGACGCCCGTGTCAGATTCTGTAGGGCTTCACAAGGTTGATTCAATTCCCTTCTGAGCAAGTCCCAAAGATTACCTGGCTCGGGGCTGGATTCGTTCCGCCGAGGCCACTTGGATTATTCGGCTCGGGGTTGGATTCGTTCCGCCGAGGCCACTTGTTTATTCGGGTCGAGGCTGGATTCGTTCCGCCGAGGTCACTTGGTTTCTCTCAGCTCGGGGTCGGGTTACGTCCCACCGAGTCCGTCCTTTTGGTCTGGGGACGTAACATTCCCCCAGGGCCAAGTGTTCATCTCAGCTCGGGGTCGGGTTACGTCCCACCGAGTCCGTCCTTTTGGTCTGGGGATGTAACATTCCCCTAGGGCCAATTGTTCATCTCAGCTCGGGGTCGGGTTACGTCCCACCGAGTCCGTCCTTTTGGTCTGGGGATGTAACATTCCCCCAGGGCCAAGTGTTCATCTCAGCTCGGGGTCGGGTCGTGTCCCACCGAGTCCGTCCTTTTGGTCTGGGGACGTAACATTCCCCCAGGTTCAAGTGTCTTTCTCAGCTCGGGGTCGGGGTACGTCCCACCGAGTCAGCCCTTTGGACTGGGGACGTAACATTCCCCCATGTCCGAGCATCTCTCACAGCTCAAGACAGGATCACATGCCACCGAGCACATCATCGTTAGCTCAGAGGCAAAATTTTCTCCTCACAATCAAGATTGGATCAGTCAGGGGTCAGGACCTCTAAATCTCTGGTACAGATATTACAGAGGAGAAGTCATTTTTAGTTTGGACAACAAGAAGAACTTCATCTCCTAATGGAACGACCCAAGTAAGCAATTTGCTTTGAGGTGGAGAATCATTCTGAATAGGGTCAGCATCTCCAAATAACCGAGGATATGAAGATAGAAACAGAAGACTTAATTGATGGCGAATGCAATTTCTCTGTGATTTCTGGAGCGACCACCAGCAAGGCGATCAGCACACCATCTTTATATAGTTCCCGGCACCAACTTGCATACTCGTTGGAACCGAGAACTAGGGGACAGATGTTGATGGTGTTTTCAGGCACTATGTTATTTAAGCAGCACGACAGGGGTAAAAAAGGTAATTCACTTCTCAGTCAAGATTATTAATGCCGACCCGACCACTAAAGAGTCAACAGTAAGAGGCCGGGAACTTTACGGTTAGTGACCGAGCACTTGAGTTCAAGATGACCGGGCAATTATCAGGTCGACAGCAGCATTCTCAGTACAAAAGACTATTATGACAGACCACATGAAGACCGAGCATAGGGCAAGACATGTTCGGGAAAATAAGTCATTCTATCCATACAAGATAAGATAATAAGTTATCCTACTTTCATGGGGTAAACTAGTAAGTCAATGTCCTAGTATGATAAAGAAAGTAAATGTAGTTTTGATTAGGAATCCTTATGGGAAAAGGGAATAATTTTGACTAGGAATCCTTATGGGAAAATGGAATAGTTTCAACTAGGAAATTCTTATAGGAGAAGGAATATGATTTCTACACTATTATAAATAGGAGGGTAGAGTGAGTGTAAAGAAAAAAGAAGGGATCTGAATCATCAAGCTCTGACTTTTAGAAAACAAAAAGAGACCCGAAAAGAGTGTTTAAGTAATAAAAGTATCATCTTGTTTGTGTCCGTGGACGTAGGTCGGATCCAAATCCACCGAACCACGTTAAATCTCCTTGTTGATTGGTGTTTTTATCTGTTTTTTGCTAAGTTTGCCTTTGGTCTCCCATAACCAAAAAATTCACTATTGAAGGATGATTTCTTCGGGAGTGATATTCCCATATTGCCCCTGAGACCAAAATCCGCCGTCAACAAAAACAATTCTGCCCCACTTGTATATAAGGCAGCCCACGTTTTTTTGAACCCTAACTACTATTCACTTCTCTCCCTCTCAAGCCAAGATGTGAGCAACATATGAAGGATTCTTCCAATCTTCTTCTTCCTCAAGCAAATTTTGAAGTAACAAGTGATGATTCCAAGATTTATTTCATGCAAGTAAGCTTCCATTCATCTTCCTTATTCTAATCTTGAGTATCAAGCATGATTATTTTACCCCTAAATTCGCACATGGAAGAACCCTAGAATTTATTTTTCATTTTAACATTGATTAAGTTACTAGCATGCATTTTGGAGGTTATCATGATAATATTAGCATAAGATGAAGCTTTGATGTGTATGAATGTGATGGAGGATTATACTGAATTTTCGTTATTTTGGGGATGAATCTAAATGATTAGAGAGTGAATAAGATGGATAAGAATTGTATTATTTATTGGAAATGGTCAAGGAATTGAAACATGAATAATTGGTTGAATTTGGGCATTTCGCACACCAAGTGTTCGATGAAATGTCCCAATGAACCAAAATAATTATTCAGATAAATTTGACACGAAGAAAGATATGTAATAGACACTCGAAACTTTGAAGAATAGGACTAAGGTGAATAAAATCGGAAGAGCGGCAAAACTCGTAAGTTAGGCAATGAAGTTAGTTTACATGATATCTTGGACAGGTCTTAGTAATGTGCTTATAACTTGCGTTTTAGACATTCAATTGAAAAATCATAAAATTATGAGTGAACTAGACATGATTTCGAATAACATATCCAAAAATTAGAATGGTTAGACTTAAGACGGAGTCGCACCGATTTTTTTAACTTGACCGCATTGCAGTAGCCCATTGGTTCTATGTTAACAGGACATAACATAATGAAATATTTATAACTTGAGTTCTAGGAATAAAATTATGATCCGTAAAAGCCGACATAAAATAGACACATAAACGAGTATTCTATTAAAATTTTAGCCCCAAATGCAACCCTGATCAAACGCACCGAATTTTCAAAGTCAGTATTAGTGCACTGAAATTTTCAAGAAAAAGGGTAGAATACGGGGTTTTGCGAAGTAGCTTGTGAGATCCTCGAACGAGCGTAGTAAAAACAATTAGACCACCCTAAAATGTTAGAAACATAGAGAAGATGAGTTATCATGAAAAACGAAGAAATTTTGTTAAGCAATGATAAATAATTTGCAACCTTGGTACTAATGAATTTTGCTAATTCTAGATTATCACCAGGAGATGCGGTTCCGCCACCGTCGCAAGGCGTCACCAGCCAGATTCCAATCAATGAGTGAATGTTTTCTTTTCAAAGTTATATTTACTTATATATTTTTTAATTGAGATTTACATTTTAAGCACATAGGGCGTTAACCAAGTTTATTTTCAGTTACATTGTAAATGAGAAATGTTTTAGAAAGTGATGATTTGAAAAGCATGATTTTGTATTTTTAGGGGCATGGGGGAAAAACCCACCTCAGATGTGACTTATGGAATTGACGGTTATTGGAATTGACGGTTATAAACATGTGCACATGTAGAGCAAGATTAGAGGGATGATGATACGTAACCCTCCTAGACCCTAGATTCAAGATCAAGATAATAGCACAGTGATGCACATCTGGCTCTAGTTTAGTGGCTTGGGGGACGGCGAGACGTAACCCCCCCAAGACCACTAGTTTAAGCGTATGAGGGGACGGCGAGACGTAACGTCCCCATGCGTCAGGTTTTCTACAGATTTTCAGAGACAGATTTTTAGAGATATGATTTTCAGAAATGATAGTTTTATGAAATAGTTTTAATGAGAAATAGTTTTATGAGAATTTCAAAACTTTACAGACAGAAAGGATTTCTAGAAGAGTTTCAGAAAAGAGATTTGTTTTTCAGATAAGAATAGAGCTTTCAAAAAAGCTAGTTTTCTTTGATATGATTTCAGTTTTGGAGCAATGAAATTTCATAAAGTATTTCAGTTTCCATTTTAAACTCTTCAATCACTAGGTCATTCAAACGATCTAACCCCCAGTCAATTGGGTGTTGAGTCCACCAAGTCATGTGTAGAGTTTCAACACTGTCAGTGTTAGAGTAAAGTTGAATGTCAAATAATAGATTTCATAAGTCATTGTAATATACTAAAAGTGTGCATGAACAGAGTTGTGAAGTGTAGTATTATTGAGTACATAATTAAGAGTAATAAGTTGCATTTTATGTTTTGAGTTGGGAAGTGGTCTCTATGTATTAGTTTGCATTTAAGATAAGATTGGTAGTCAGTCAGAGGCTCATGGTGATAGGTCAGCCTATTCCCTGCTGGTAGCATCTCTGAGGAGGGTGATGTTGCAAAGATGATATCAGAGCATGGTTTAGAGGGTCAGTGACTGTAGTGGGTAGAGTGCTGGGGTCTTGTATACACTATATGCCCAGGTTACTCATATGCGAGGTACTACCTTTTCAGTATCCGATGCTCGAGTACGTCCTCAAGCCTTATAAACAGGTTAGTAAGAATTACCAAAGCTACCTAAATTTTATCTCTAATGGAAATAACCATAATCTTTATCCTAGTTGAAAATCCTTTCGTAATTATCCTGGTCTATTACCAGAAGTTCAGAACAAGTTATGAAAATAGATAGTAATGTACTAAGAATATTCATTTGGGGGTGTAAAAATAGAAAGATAAGGCTATAAGAAAAGTAAAGAATGATGTACAAATACTTAAGGTAACCAGAGGCAAAAAAAGTTAAAGATATAGAATGAGATAATAAGAAAATGCCAGAACTTATAGTAGTAAGGGGAACATAGTAAATCTGAGCAAGAATAAGATGTCGAGTAGATCCAAGTAAGATTTCTTCCTTCCTCATGAAAATTTTCAAACAGATCCAATAGCCTTTGAGTACCTCGTATAAATAGCAAATTTTCTTAATCACGAAGGATAGTCAGAAAGATAAAAGAAATACGAAATCATGATGAGTTGGGGAAGTTTTCAATAGACTCGATGTGCTAAAAAAACGTAGAGACTTTAGACACCTAAACGTAGGCTCGTAAGCAAATCAAATGAAGGTTGTAAGGAAAAGAGGATCAGTGGTCTTAACCAAAGAATTCGATATAAATAAGGCATTGATCTGCCCAGATTCTTGCCCCTCAGTAATACCGGTCAAGGAAAACTGTCCTGACAGAGTCTATCTCATATTTATCTTACATGAGTAATAGACTCTACCAGGACATAAGATACCAGAACAAGAACTCCGACATTCGTTGAGATGTGAAATTATTACCTCATCCTTAATTAGCATAGATAAAGATAACTGTAAGGAAGCCCGACGATGGTATATCCTAAGACAGAAACAGAAAACACTGAAATATAGATCACCCAGAAAATGACCAAGGAGGCTTCTAAGAATAGAAAAGAAAGAACCTAACATAAACCAAGATTAGCAAATTTGCATTACCAGTAAGAACTAATAGATCAGACTAATGCCGGTAGAAATCCATGTGAGCTTAAATGGACAAACCTATGAGATTAGAGATACTCGAGAGTTAACAAGAGTACCAGTACGAACAATAAGATCAAATGTCATAGTTGTGGCCTATATCAAGAGCAAAGATATAGAAAGTAGCCCATAAAAATAAACCACCACTAGCCTCGACAGCACGACCTAGAGCCAAGAGATAGGATATGGAAATAATATAGAGGTACGCAAGAAGTTCATTACATATAGTAACATAGATATCATAGCTTGAAGATGGAAACAAAAATAGAGACCTCAGAATATATGATAAAAGTTGTGGAACCCTAAGACATGGAGTAGTCGATCCAGGTCCCGGCAGAACGAATGACAACTCTTCCTTCCAGTAGCCCCTACTCTAGTAAGTATATAGACACCTAACCAGACATGCGAGCATTGTTCACCCCCAACATAGAGCCCAGTAAGAAGTTGAACAAGTAAAGAAGAGTACCTGACAGGATGGATAGATCACAAGACAACAAGATAGTCGAACCAAGAAGTTCAACAGAACCTAGACAAGAATCATAAGATAGTAATATTTTATACAAGATATAATGATTTGAATTCACGGTATGTCTAGCCAAATCTAGAAGAAATCACCCGCCATATCGTAGAACAGTTAGCCTTTAAGGAAGTAAAGGCTCTAAGAAGTAAGGAGTCAGAGTAGGCAATGCAGATAACGACCCCCAGAAGTAAGATTTACAGCTTATACAAAGCTTCCCACCATATCAGAAAAGAAAAGATTAGTAAGAGAGCAACACCTAAGCCAAAGGTTCAGTAGTGATACTATAACATATGGTAAAATATGGAGCTTCCACGGAAGTAATGACTTAAGATATTCAAGAAACTGAGATAAAGAGGAAATCTAAGTAACAAAGCAACACTTAGTAAGGAAAAATAACAAAGAGAGTTTGGCAAAATTTTGAGAGAGCATGAGCCTTAAAGAGATTTCTAGTAAAGGACAGTATAACCAATAGTCGGAAATAAATAAGGAGTAAAGTTGGAAGAGGTAATCCAGATAGTTCCTGGCAACAGTGCCTTAGAGTGGGAGTCCAACACCAGATATGTAAGTGTTGGGGTTGGTGCTCAGAGCGCAAATCTGGACCGTATTTATGTCTGATTCATGAATACGAACATCCCTTTATTCCATAATATTACTTATTTATGGTTGCACCTCTTGTTTTTATATACGTATTCGATCTGATTACGATTAGATTGAAATTAAATGTGGTTTAGTGATATGTATATATTAGACAAAGGCCTGATAATATATAATGCAGTACACAGTTACAAAGTTAGTTTGTAATTGACATTGGGAAGTGTCACTGCTATATGTATATTATCAAACATAGTTCCTGGTCAAGATTTACTAACACGGGTCGGTTAGTTAAATCCGTTGAGACCAGTACATGTCGTATATCGTGACTTGGTCCGATGGTTTATCCCAATGAACCATGAGTCTAGGGAGACTCGTATAGACGTGTAGGTGTTTATAGTGGATAAACACTGAACGGCTCACCGAAGATTCTTAATGGATGGTACACCAACATCAATAAGAATCTTCTCGGGTTGAGTAGCATAGTGGTCCTTCGACTTGAGATACCACTGTGGATGTATGAGACATCCTCCACACTTAGGTGGCAGTCACATCACCGATCTATTTAGATCAGACCTCCGCCTGTTCGTTGGGTGTGGACCGATCCTCAGGATATCCTGTGTGTGTCAAGATAGGATCCGTCAGTTCTGTGTACAGAGCATAGGTAGTCCATATATATTTAGCAGTCTGTTAAATCTGTGGCCACAGTATACATCGGAAGTAAGTTCCGGGTGTTATTTAAAGATTGCTAATTGATACGTCGACGAGATAATACCTATAGAGATTTGACGTTTACATCTATATCTCTGGGATTATCTGGATACTGTGACGGAGAGATTATACGTATGCAATGACCTCGACCTGTATGATTCAACTAGTTTATCCATGATCGTCATAATCTACGGGTGGATAGATTATGGACATGAAATTGGATTTCGTGACGAATATACCTGAATCTAGAGAGTCTCAATAATGAAACATACTCGTAGAGCACTAGAGCAACATTTATGAATAATGATGATTATTTATAAATCGTTTAATCGTTAAACGAAAAATACATGCGAACGGGCCGAACCGTCATTTCCTAATTAATGTGTATTTGTATTTAATATATGATATTATTAAATACACATTAATAAATAGTCAAATAAAGGTATTTGACATATATCATTAATATATGTATTTAATATATTTAAAGTAAATATAATACATATGTTTGATATATTTGTATTTAATTAATTATTTAACTATTTAATTGTTAAATGATTAATATAATTAAAATATAAATATATCACCAAATGATAAAGTTAGGAAATGATTATAAGTTTGCATTGTTGACTTATACTTTAAAGGAAATGGTTGTCAAATTGATTTTGACTTCTTAAGATATTTGTTCAAAATTATTTGAAAAAAAAATATCTTTTTCCTTTTATTTTGCTAAATTCGGCCATACACTTAAAATATAAGAGTTATATTTTTCTTAGTTGCATTTGTTGACTTAATTAAATTTCTTTAAAGTTGTTTTAGATATTTAACCAAGTTGATCAAATGTAAGGTGAAATGAAATTGAAATTAATTAACTTGTATTTGTTTGGTGAATTTCGGCCAAGGCATCTTTGATACAAGTATATATTGTTTTTCATTTCATTTCATTGTTAACCTAATACACTTAAAGAAAACTCCATTAATGGAAACAAAGGAAGCTGTGTGAGAAAGAAAGAAGAAATCAAAGAAAGCTTGGATTTTAGTAAGTTTCTTCAACTTACTATTAGAAAGGAAAATGTTCCTTAGGATCTAGGCTTTAACATATGATGTTCTTAGGTTATTTATTTCTTTATTCTTTGTGTTTTTGATGATGGAAGTTTTGAAGAAAGTGTAGAGCAGTATGATGAAGGAAGCTTATGGCTATTGTAGTAATAAGTGTTCTTTTGTGGTTTTGGAAACCTTGTTGCTAATCTAGAGTTGTTGACCCACTCTTAGATGACCTAGATTTGATCTTGAGTTGTTTCATTGTGTTGAGACTTTGATTGGATGGAAGAAACATGATTAAAGTAATTGATTTAACCAATTTGGTCTAATTTGTCCAATTTGAAGAAATTGAAAAATTAGGGTTCATGACCAATTCCAAATTTGAGGATTTTCATATATGTTGTGCATTTGGATGTTTATATGATGCATATAAAGTTTCATGTTCATTGGATTACATCTTGATGTGTTTTGATGCATGAAATGACAAAGTGCACACTTTGGCACCAAGGTGGTGCATTCGGCCAAGAGTTGGAAATTTGGGGATTTGGTTGCTTTTTGTGTTTTGAACATGCTAAGTTCATCTTAGAAATGATTAGAATCATTCAAAATTGATTAGATCAAATTCGGACTAAAATGGACAAAATACCAAGTGTAAGGGCAATTCGGTAAATTCACTTGAATATGATTCATTTGAATTTTATTTCATAATTTGATTATTGGATAATTAAATAAATATGTTTATTTAATTAATCAGAGAAAAAGTTTGAAATCGGAAAATTTGATTTTCCACGCTTCCGCTGCGTTACCGGATTCTGCCCCTAAAAACCCCTACAAAATGGTATCAGAGCGAGTCTGATTCTAGGCCTCCATAAAATGATTAGCTTGTTTTGTTCAATGTTTAATCATGTTTTCTTGACTTTATACATGCATGTTATAATCTAATTTGATTATATTTAGGGTGTATATGACACTTAATGGAATATCCCCGCTTAATAAGGTTTTAAAGTAACTAGTATTTGGAAACTGTTTCTTGGTCCGTCTTGTCAATACGGTTATAAATATCTTTTCGTTGACTACATCCGAGACCGTGCCTCTGCTGTGAGGGTGTAGCTGATAGAAATTTATTTATGCCGAATGTATATTAGATACTAGATAAATTCAAGCGAAAGCGGATTCCTGAACGTGCCCTAGCTGTCAGGGTTACGCAAGTAACTTGAGTTTATCATTGACAAGTTTAACCTTGGTACGTCTCCTTGTGGGCCGCCTTCGCAGCGACAACGAGAAACGGCCAGGACCGGAACCTTGGAGTCATTAGTGAGTGATTGACAATTAGTTGTCTACCTGTGAATATACATCGGCGAGACCGTGCCTCTGCTGTGAGTCAAAATATATTCATGGGGTCCTCTTCCCATTATGGAATTCGATTTAATATTGAATTCTCGTTGTAGGCACTGCATTTTTGCATATAAGTCCCTATGATGAGTCTCATTTGGAGGCACTACCTTTTAAGTCACGGAAGTCACGAGAAACGGACGTCGGAAGGGGAAATTCAGAATAAATAAGGTTCACTGTTTTCGTTCGTGCTGCGTTCGTTAATTCGTTCGAACGTCAAACAGATTGCGGGCGTTCGTACCGCGTTCGAGGAGGCGTTCGAACGGTGTTGGTAATTCTGGTTTTGCTGCAAGCTTCACACCCAAGCCCAATTAACCCACCAAAGCCCATAAAACACATCCCAATTAATAAAATACATTTAAAACACATGGTGAAATCAAAACAAATCTAAAAATCACATACCAAATTAAAAAAGATGCCATGCCTAATTAAAATCAATCAACCAATTATATTCTCAATCAAATATATATTATTCCTAACTTAAAATATTGTATTCCTAAACCAAGCCAATCAAATATTCAACCTTCCTAATCTAAACCAAATCAAATCCCTTGCTTTCCTTGTCCAACACCAAATCAAATCCTCTCTTTAATGCCAAATCCCATTCCTTGTGAAGCAAGGTGAAACCCTAACCCTTCCCTATATAAACAACACAAACCAAAGCCATTCGGCTCTCTCTCCAATCTCTCTAGCCCACGCCCAAGACCTCTCCACTCTCTCACATTGCACGAAAATAATAAGAAAAATACAAGCAAAGAACCTCTCCTAAGTCACCGCATTCATCAAGAAAATAACAAGAAAAAGTTCTCTTCATCTTCCCTCTCCCATTGCCGAAATCATACCCTAATATAGCAGCCCCTTTAACACTAAAACAGTAGCCACAATCACGCCCAAACCACCCCCTATACAGTAGCCAAACCACCACCCAACACATCAGCCATACAACCGAAATTAAGCATCAAAACAGCCCTTCCCTGCACGCAAAACAGCCCTAAAAAAATAGCAGCTCATTCACCGAATTTCAGCCCTTCAAACAGCCCCCAAAATACCAAAACAGTCACCGAAAAAACCTTAAAAGTAGTAACATAAAAACAACAACCCAAACCCCCTAAAAAACGTTAAAACAGTCCACTAATAGACCTGAAACAGTGAGCAGAATACAGAGAAAACATGAGCAAAACAGAGACCAAACAAAAGGAAAATAGAAGCAAATCGGAGTCAAAAGCAGCAAGCAGCAAAAGAGGAGAGAACGACGACTCCAAACAGTGAGACAACGAACGAGAGCAGTGAACCAGTGAACCGGAAGAGTTGCGGAGCATCCACCCTTCCGAAGATCGTGTGCCGTACATCCGAGAGGTGATTTAAAAGGTTAGACTGAGGGTACTTTTCACACTCATCTTTATTTGATTTTTGTTTTTTATCTTGATTCTATTTTAATTATTTATGAATCTATTTGTGTATGATGTGTGTTGTGGGTATTGGATGAATGGAAAAGTGTCGTCTCTTGTGGTATATAGGATGGAAACCCGGACATAAATTTCATAGCCGATTCCGAATGGACGGTAGTATGATCTGTACTCGGGATACAACTCCACGTACCACTTGAGTAAACGGCACATTCTTTTGTTTTATGTTGCTTCGGTTTATTTATTTTTTCGTTATTTTAATTCTGCATGTTGTTTATTTATGCATGATTCAATCGAGCGCATGGGCTTAGTAAGTGCAATGAAAGATCCTTATTGGGAGGGGTTAAAGCCCTTTACCACGACGCTTTGCCGCGCCGGTTGATGTGTGTTTGGTTGAATGCAAGATACGTTTAATCGAGCATACTAAGTTTGATATTATTGTTTTTAGTTCTTTGTATGCATGATTCAATCGAGCGCATGGGCTTAGTAAGTGCAATGAAAGATCCTTATTGGGAGGGGTTAAAGCCCTTTACTACGATGCTTTGCCGCGCCGGTTGATGTGTGTTCAGTGAATGCAAGATATGTTCAATCGGAACATACTGAGCTTGACGTTATTCTCTTTATTCTTTGTGTTGCATGCATCAGGTCTGTTTCCGTTCGAACGCGTCTCGAACGCTATACGAACGCGAACCTTCTGTTTTCCGTCGAACGCATTTTACAAATGCTACGCGAACGCACACACACTTTCTTGGTCTTATCATGCATCAGGTCTGGTTCCGTTCGAACGCCTTCTCAAACACTATACGAACGAGAACCTTTTGTTTCCCGTTCGAACGCGTTCTCGAACGCTATACGAACGAGAACCTTCTGTTTCTTGTTCGAATGCATTTTACGAAAGCTACTCGAATGTGCATGCATTTTGTATCATCAGGTCTGGTACCGTTCGAACGCGTTATCAAACGCTACACGAACGCGAACCTTCTGTTTACCGTTCGAACGCGTTTAAGAACGCTACACGAACGTGCACACACTGAACTGAGTCTGTATTATCATATTCATGCATAATTGCCTCTTGGTTGATCTTTCTTGTATTATGTAGCCAATCATATCATTTGTATCCATGCATTTATCCATTCTATGTGTTCTTGGGATGATATTCAAGCATGATTAGGTTGTTAGCATGTTATTTGGTTAATATGTTCATGAGATAGTATTCAATCATGATTAGGTTGTTCTTAGTTTTTCCATATCAGATGATTGAGAAATGTTCATAAGATTGCCATGAGATGTGCATGTTGTGATGAACTTGTTGATGTATGCATGTGAATTTAGAAGCATGATCCTCTGGGAAATAAGTGTTACTTAAACTTGATTAAATTATTACATAAATCCTTTCATTAAAAGTGACATAAGTAAGGGACCATTCCGAACCCAACGATTTGAGGTCTTCCCTTGCGAGGGGTGAGTGCGGCCTTAAATCTCATTTTCAAGGTTCACACCGGATGGCGACTCCATTATTCTCCGGTTTAGTCCCCCGTGGCTACTCCGTACTCCCGACTAGGCCACGAGCCTGAGACAGCATACGTCGCTCAGTTTCTGTTGTCTACAGTCTGGCGACTCCACTGGGGATAGAGAATCGGCCCCGAATATTGTCTTGTAATGATTGGATTTATGTTTTAATTGACCGTTGTCTATAGTGGATAAAATTGGGGTTTAATCAAAGGCATTTTAAGGCTAGGTAATGGTTTGGTGTCTTCCTTCATTCACTACCTTTCTAGAAGGAAAAGCTGTGAAGGCACCTATATGGCCATCTACTCGTAGCCTATTGCGATGGACTAATTTGGAGGACTCGTTGTTTATTCCTGACACCAAGCGATAAGAGCCTAAGAGGCTTGGGTATTTAAGTGAACCTCGCCCCACCTTCCCTATGGGGAATCTACAACGGGAAATCCATTTGACAGTCCGTCACACACCATAACTCATTGGCACGTACCTTAGTGTATAAAAAAAGGGTGCGCTCACTTGGTCGCTCGAACCCTTGAGTGGGGAGACCTAGTTGTGGGCCATCCTTCACGGTGAGAGCCTTGTCTATACTCCTACGAACCCACCCATAGACCGGGTTTTGCATGGTTAAAGTAATAATTATTTTTGAGTATGTGCTAGTGGACCATCCTCATTTGGATGCAGTTGGACCAATTGTCAGAAATGCGGACTTGCTGGGCCATTTAAACTGGGGCGAGTTCATAACTTATGACCATGGGCCCAAAGCTTCTGAAATGTTGATGGGCCATTCTGTAGAAATTATTGTTGTATGTTTGCATTATCTTTCTTTGTGCTTATGTTCGGAACATTACCATTTGATCTAGTTGGGCTCCTGCCATGAGATGTGTACTCGTTGGTCCCATTTAAACTGGGACGAGTTCACTCCTATGACAGTTAGCCCAAAAGCTTCTAAAATGATAACGGGCCGATTGTTTGAAAATTTTAGTTGATTTAGTATGTTATATATGTTACATGCATCTCATGCACCCCATGCATACATACATCATGTTAACCCTTGTGTTCTGAAAGCCATCATAGATTCCCGTTGGGTTAGAAAAAAGGGAAGACTCACCAAAATACTAAGAACAGACATGAGTGAATCAGATATTGAGGTATCCCGGATAGATCAGTTGGAAAATGGTTTCGCCAAGATTACTGAACAGTTGCAAGCCTTGACTACTGCCATGACAAATATGGATGTACCGGTTGGGGGAAATTCTGAGAATGTGAGGCGTGATGAGCCTTCGAATGGGTTGGGGGATGATGTCCCCACTTTGATGATGACATGGCAGAATATGCAGCAGGCAGAGTGATTGGGTCTCAGGCAGAATTTCAGAAGCTTCGGGATCAGGTTGAAACAGTTACCCACAAAATGAGGGGTAAGAATGAAGATTGTTAGATTATGAGGCAATGACGTTCGGAGAACAGCTGTCAGCTCAGTTAAATTGCCGACATGGCCAAGTTTAATGGGAATGGAGACCGAGATTCCATCTGCACAATATGTCTCAGTAATGAGTTCAGTGGGCCTATCACAGCGCCAAGTCCAAAAGATGTTTGGGATGTCACTCGAGGGGGCACCTGTGGTTTGGTATCATAGCCTTAAGAAGAAGGTTAAGGAAGATTGGAGAGAACTAGCTGATGCTTTTCTGAAGCAATATGTTACAGACTTAGAGATTGACTTGTCACTCCGTGATTTGGAGAACACTAAACATAAGCTAGAGGAAAGTTTCAAAGAGTATGTGGATAGCTGGAGAAGCCAGCTTTTGAAAATGCAGACTCGACCTCAGAGAAGGACCAAATCAAAATGATCATCAGGGGCACCAAGCCCTCTATTTATAGTAAGCTGAGGAGGATGACTTCGATGATTTCTGATTTTCGACAGTTGAGGGAAACTGTCATGGATATTGAGGAAGAGGAGGGTGAAAACAGAAAGTCCAGAATAGGCGGACTTTTGGGGGGTATTCTGAGACTAAGCCCGCTAGTGTCGTGGTTGCTGCCATCAGGAACCGGAAATTCTCCAACCTTGGTAGACCTTTGTCGAAGGTATTTGAAAAGTTACAGGGACAAGGAATCTTGAAACCCTTAGAAGGTAAGCCACTTCCGCACCCCCCACCACCACACATAAATGTGAACCTTTATTGTCACTTCCACCAGCTACATGGCCATGACACCGACAACTGCACCCGCCTCAGGCATGAAATTCAAGATCTCATAGATTCCCATAAAATACCCAACCCATGAAAAGAAACCCTCACCACTAAGCTTCTTACATGGATGACAGTGAAGAACCATAGGCCGGAGAGAAGGCAGTGCTGCGGATGATGGAGATGTTCCTCCTAGTCTATTTGATCCAGTTTTTTTTAAATGACATTGATTTTGTTACTTGTTCGAACTCTTTCCCTCAACAATAATAAAGACGTTCATTTCGCTGAAACTCTTCTGCAATATGAGTATATTTGAGAAAAGTATTCAACCTTGGTACTATGGAATCCAGTGATGAACACGGGGAACCTTCGAAATAAGCAAACAGAAAAGATAAGATAGACATTCAGAAATTGGGAAATAGAGCCAGTGAAAATATCAGACTTGGAAGAGAATTAGTTCACCAAGCCGATCAACGTAGACAGATTGAAGAAGTAGCTTGTCTGAGGAAGAGAAGGCTAAGCAGTCACCAAGAGAATTGACGGAAGACCTAACCCGATGGGATAGGAACATTCATGCATACACGTAACGCATTTTGCATCCTTTCGTGTTTGTTCTGTTTTGTAATAACAGGTTTCAAAGGAGAAAAAAGAAAGCGCCGAATGCAAGCCAACCAGAAGCAGTAACAGTACAATGTCAGCAGTCTTCAGGAACGAATCACACATGAGCGAGGCCCATATCATCAATATTAGTTTGAGATGAATCCCGAGGGTCGAGGCCCACATCAGTATCAGTCTGGGGGCGAGGCCCATATCAGTAGCAGTTAGGGCCAAAGCCCACATCAGCATCAGTATCAGTTTGGGGATGAATCCTGAGGGTCGAGGCCCACATCAGTATTAGTTTGGGGATGAATCCCGAGGGCCGAGGCCCACATCAGTATCAGTCTGGGGGCGAGGCCCATATCAGTAGCAGTTAGGGCCGAGGCCCACTTCAGCATCAGTTTTGGGGATGAGTCCTAGGGTCGAGGCCCACATCACTATCAGTTTTGGGGATGAGTCCCGGGCCGAGGCCCACATCAGTATCAGTTCAGGGGCCGGGCCCACATCAGCACCAGTATCAGTTTAGCCGGGAATGGCACTCCAAGAATGGAAACACAGTTCGAGAATGAACAAGCCGGGAATGGCACTCCAGAATGGAAATACAGTTCAGGAATGAACAAGCCGGGAATGGCACTCCAAGAATGGAAACACAGTTCGAGAATGAACAAGCCGGGAATGGCACTCCAAGAATGGAAATACAGTTCAGGAATGAACAAGCCGATAATGGCGCTTCAAGAATGGAAACACAGTTCAGGAATGAACAAGCCGGGAATGGCAATCCAAGAATGGAACAGAGTTCAAGAATTAACAGGCCGAGAATGGCAATCCAAGAATGGAACAAAGTTCAAGAATGAACAAGCCAAGAATGGCAATCCCAGAATGAAGCAGAGTTCAGGAATGAACAAGCCAGAAATGGTACTCCAAGAATGGAAGCACGGTTCGGGAATGGACCACCTTACAAATACAGTTCAGGAATGAACAAGCTGGGAATGGCACTCCGAGAACAAAGCACGGTTCAGGAATGAACCACCTCACAGTAACGGTTCGGGAATGGACCACCTTACAGTAACAGTTCGGGAATGGACACCTCTCAGTAACGGTTCGGGAATGGACCACCTCAAGGTAACAGTTCGGGAATGAACACCTCACAGTAACGGTTCGGGAATGGACACCTCACAGTAATGGTTCGGTAATGGACCACCTTACGGGTAACGGTTCGGGAATGAACTAGGGGTTGCAGCACCTCACCACCCAAATCAACTCAACACGTGGAAAGTCAAGTGGCAGTTGGCGAGCCAGGTAAGTGAAAATGCATTGCATAACTTTGATAATATTGTCACTGTTGCACATTACACAAGTCCCATCAAAGTGGGGGCGACTGTAGGCACTGCATTTTTGCATATAAGTCCCTATGATGAGTCTCATTTGGAGGCACTACCTTTTAAGTCACGGAAGTCACGAGAAACGGACGTCGGAAGGGGAAATTCAGAATAAATAAGGTTCACTGTTTTCGTTCGTGCTGCGTTCGTTAATTCGTTCGAACGTCAAACAGATTGCGGGCGTTCGTACTGCGTTCGAGGAGGCGTTCGAACGGTGTTGGTAATTCTGGTTTTGCTGCAAGCTTCACACCCAAGCCCAATTAACCCACCAAAGCCCATAAAACACATCCCAATTAAAAAATACATTTAAAACACATGGTGAAATCAAAACAAATCTAAAAATCACATACCAAATAAAAAAGATGCCATGCCTAATTAAAATCAATCAACCAATTATATTCTCAATCAAATATATATTATTCCTAACTTAAAATATTGTATTCCTAAACCAAGCCAATCAAATATTCAACCTTCCTAATCTAAACCAAATCAAGTCCCTTGCTTTCCTTGTCCAACACCAAATCAAATCCTCTCTTTAATGCCAAATCCCATTCCTTGTGAAGCAAGGTGAAACCCTAACCCTTCCCTATATAAACAACACTAAACCAAAGCCATTCGGCTCTCTCTCCAATCTCTCTAGCCCACGCCCAAGACCTCTCCACTCTCTCACATTGCACGAAAATAATAAGAAAAATACAAGCAAAGAACCTCTCCTAAGTCACCGCATTCATCAAGAAAATAACAAGAAAAAGTTCTCTTCATCTTCCCTCTCCCATTGCCGAAATCATACCCTAATATAGCAGCCCCTTTAACACTAAAACAGTAGCCAAATCACGCCCAAACCACCCCCTATACAGTAGCCAAACCACCACCCAACACATCAGCCATACAACCGAAATTAAACATCAAAACAGCCCTTCCCTGCACGCAAAACAGCCCTAAAAAAATAGCAGCTCATTCACCGAATTTCAGCCCTTCAAACAGCCCCCAAAATACCCAAAACAGTCACCGAAAAAACCTTAAAAGCAGTAACATAAAAAACAACAACCCAAACCCCCCTAAAAAACGTAAAAACAGTCCACTAATAGACCTGAAACAGTGAGCAGAATACAGAGAAAACATGAGCAAACCGGAGACCAAACAAAAGGAAAATAGAAGCAAATCGGAGTCAAAAGCAGCAGCAAAAGACGGAGAACGACGACTCCAAACAGTGAGACAACGAACGAGAGCAGTGAACCAGTGAACCGGAAGAGTTGCGGAGCATCCACCCTTCCGAAGATCGTGTGCCGTACATCCGAGAGGTGATTTAAAAGGTTAGACCTGAGGGTACTTTTCACACTCATCTTTATTTGATTTTTGTTATTTATCTTGATTGTATTTTAATTATTTATTGAATCTTGTTTGTGTATGATGTGTGTTGTGGGTATTGGATGAATGGAAAAATGTCGTCTCTTGTGGTATATAGGATGGAAACCTAGACATAAATTTCATAGCCGATTCCGAATGGACGGTAGTATGATCTGTACTCGGGATACAACTCCACGTACCACTTGAGTAAACGGCACATTCTTTTGTTTTATGTTGCTTCGGTTTATTTATTTTTTCGTTATTTGAATTCTGCATGTTGTTTATTTATGCATGATTCAATCGAGCGCATGGGCTTAGTAAGTGCAATGAAAGATCCCTTATTGGGAGGGGTTAAAGCCCTTTACCACGACGCTTTGCCGCGCCGGTTGATGTGTGTTTGGTTGAATGCAAGATACGTTTAATCGAGCATACTAAGTTTGATATTATTGTTTTTAGTTCTTTGTATGCATGATTCAATCGAGCGCATGGGCTTAGTAAGTGCAATGAAAGATCCCCTATTGGGAGGGGTTAAAGCCCTTTACTACGATGCTTTGCCGCACCGGTTGATGTGTGTTCGGTTGAATGCAATATATGTTCAATCGGACAGACTGAGCTTGACGTTATTGTCTTTATTCTTTGTGTTGCATGCATCAGGTCTGTTTCCGTTCGAACGCAACGTGAACCTTCTGTTTCCCATTCGAACGCGTTTTACAAACGCTACGCGAACGTACACGCACTTTCTTGGTCTTATCATGCATCAGGTCTGGTTCCGTTTGAACGCGTTCTCGAACGCTATACGAATGAGAACCTTATGTTTCCCGTTCGAACGCGTTTTACGAACGCTACTCGAACGTGCATGCATTTTGTATCATCAGGTCTGGTACCGTTCGAACGCGTTATCAAATGCTACACGAACGCGAACCTTCTGTTTACCGTTCGAACGCGTTTAAGAACGCTACACGAACGCGCACACACTGAACTGAGTCTGTCTTATCATATTCATGCATAATTGCCTCTTGGTTGATCTTCTTGTATTATGTAGCCAATCATATCATTTGTATCCCTGCATTTATCCATTCTATGTGTTCTTGGGATGATATTCAAGCATGATTAGGTTGTTAGCATGTTATTTGGTTAATATGTTCATGAGATAGTACTCAAGCATGATTAGGTTGTTCTTAGTTTTCCATATCAGATGATTGAGAAATGTTCACGAGATTGCCATGAGATGTTGCATGTTGTGATGAACTTGTTGATGTATGCATGTGAATTTAGAAGCATGATCCTCTGGGAAATAAGTGTTACTTAAACTTGATTAAATTATTACATAAATCCTTTCATTAAAAGTGACATAAGTAAGGGACCATTCCGAACCCAACGGTTTGAGGTCTTCCCTTGCAAGGGGTGAGTGCGGCCTTAAATCTCATTTTCCCGGTTCACACCGGGTGGCGACTCCATTATTCTCCGGTTTAGTCCCCCGTGGCTACTCCGTACTCCCGACTAGGCCACGGGCCTGGGACATCATACGTCGCTCAGTTTCTGTTGTCTACACTCGTCTTTCCATTGGGGATTACGGCATTACGTAAAAATAGTGGGAGGCACTGCTAAGTTTAAAATATTCCATAACTTAGGCAATGTATGTTATTATGGAAATTGTCGCTTGTTTGTTTCCTTATTCTATAGTAAATAGAATTAAACTTTTATTTACTGCACACATATTTTGATATTTTATCTGACTAGACTCTTGGTTGCAGTTATTCTAGAATAGGTTCTAGAGACTATTAGACTAGGATATTATTAGATTAGTTTAGACCATCGGGAACTGTTGTTCCGATTTTCTTGAAAAATCAAGATGGTTAATGACTTAGTTTCTAAGTCATGATAGATAATCTAGATAGATATCCCCTTTAGGATTTAATACTTTAGAGACAATAGTTTCTTATGCAGTAAGAATTGACTTGAATTAGTTCATGTCTCGAGATTCTTGACTGGCATTTAGAAAGCCCTATTAGGTATTTGTTTATCTAATAATGACGTTTCTAAGCTTTAATTACCTTTAGAGGTAATGTGTCTGACACAATTTGCTAATCAGTTATTTACAATTGTTGTGAATAGTTGAATGCAAATAGTAAAGCTAAAGAAATGAGATGCGTATATTTGTGTATAGAAAATATCGATTTTCACAATACTACAACTATAGGTATTGGATACCAGATCTCCCGTCTAGTTATTTGAAATATTGGTTAACGATTGTTTTGATATTTGATATCGGAACTCGCGACTATTGGATAGTCACTTGTTCTTTATAAACAATTGTTACATATTTTATAATAACTAGTAATGTCATTGACGTAGAGATAAACATTAAGAAAAATTATTCGGTAAAGTAAATAATTTAGAACGGTGCTTTATGAATTTAATTGCTATAAGTATTGGATGCTTATTCCGTATGGTTAAAGATGGTTTGATACTAGATCACACCACACATCATTATCCATTTAATGAATATTGTATTCAGGAAAGTGATTAAGATCTCGTTTAACCAATGATTGTCATTGGACCACCAAATGTATTTAAACTGATACATTGGATGTATGTAGTTTAATAAATAATAATTACTTAAGGTAGTTTTCTTTATTTCGTAACTTGGTTGATGAATTGTCATAACTTAGTTACGTGTTTCTGAAGGAACACATATTGAAAGTCTTGAAAGTATCAAGAACTTTCAATCTGTTCTGATGAAACGAAGATTGAACATTTTTGACTTGTTCAAATATATTCAATCTGAAGTATTTTGAAAACTTGATCCTTAAAATTCATTACATGTCTTTGAACTGTTCAAAGATCTTTGATATGATCAAATATATAAAGCAATTAGTTCTAAGGTTATTCAGTGAATATGATTCATATTCAATATTATTCTTCCACGATTCCATCTTGATGGAATTGAGTAGTGGGAGCAGTCGAATCTTATATGATTTGATTCGTTTGATATTGAATGTTACCGAATTAGTTTCAATACTCTTGGGGATATGCTCCAGTAACACTAATACATCTCTTTAATTAATGTTCCATTAATTTCTACAGTTACATATATGATATGTATAGGTAGAAAATTCGAATCTTGAAAAGTTTGAGATTTGAATCTTTTTTATATAATAGTTATATAATGGAAATTACTTACACCTTGGAGGTATAAGTAAAAGTTATCGTTTATTCTGTTTAATAGAATATTGTATTCTATTTAATAGAATATCTTTCCTACGATCCTAAGTAATAAAATTGTGTTATTACTTGGTGTGTAACATCTGATGTTAATTATTGTAGAAAAGGACTTGACTTATTGAAGTCAAATGTGAGAATGATAAATTATAAATGGAACTACGTAATTAATAAGATGAAACAACCCTTATACATCTTCTATATAAGTCTAATAGGATAACAGAATCATTCACGAGTATTGATACTTAATGGTTCTGTTGTTTTCTTATTGAAGAAAAATTATCCTATGACTTATAATGGAAGCGATATTTGATATCGATTCTGGATGTTCACCATTGAACCATAGATCTAAGATTGTTCATAGCTTACTACGATCAAGTTTTGAACTTGATTAAGCTTTCATTATGAATTAGTTCATAAAATGTGCTAATTGTTTGCGCAACGAAAGCATTGTGAGCTTATTAAAGGTTTGACCTTTACAGTATGACAGTGAGAAAAGTTATACTCAGCAATCTATTGTAGATTCTGAGAAAACTTATCTCTAGTCACACTAAATAAATAATTAGAGATATATTGGTTAATGTTAATATGAAACTGTACATTTTAACTAAAGAATGCAAAGTGGCATTTTTTGAATGACTTATTCAGATAAAAGATCAGTTGTGATTTCTTTGTTTGAAGAGTTCATTCTGGAATGGCCCTAGAGTTTGTGTTCTGTTGAGATCGCAGTTTTGTGCTAGCTTACAGAGCCTATTGTAGACTTGGATAAGTCTTCCAGAAATATGTGTTCTCTATTTTTGATATCATTAGATTGTCTGATCTTGTCAAAGTATATAGAATACATATGTGATAAAAGGGTTAGTGGGAGCGTACAAATTACTTTCTAGTTTTATATATCCTAACAACATTATCATTATTATAGTAATAATGAGATGTTTGTCAGGTAAAAGGTTTACTAAGTCTTCTTTACTCCGTGAAAACAGTGGGAGTAGTCTCTGTTATATACAATATAAAGTTTTATATATAAGATATAAAACCAAGAGACTTGTGAGATACTCCTATTATTCGTACATTAGATATGATCTAATTAAGGACATAACTAGGCTATCTGTATGACAGTTAGTATAACTGTTGGACAGTTATAGTGTGTCTTATATAAAGTATTCATCTTTCGTAAAGGATGATTCATTTTTCGAAAGAGATATTGATTAGAATGTCTAATCAATCTTATGTATCATTTGATGATGACATAATAAATACTTCATAATGTGCGATTAAAAATATTGATTAATCGTAATTGTTACGATTATTTTGATATCCTATAGACCATAGGATGGATCTTGAAACACGTTCTTTGTGATCTTTGAGATATTAAGAATGAGTTTCTAATTCATGGAGAATACAGTCTGCAACCATTAGGGTCATATTAGTTTTGAGACTAATTATGACGTTAGACAGTCTACGTCATAAAGAGTCACAAAAGATGCAGTGGAGTGTAGGCATTGCATTTTCGCATGTGAAACCCGATGATGAGCCTCATTTGGAGGCACTACCTTTTGAGTCACGGAAGCCGCGGGAAACGGATATCGGAAGGGGAAATTCAGAACAAACAAGCTCACTGTCTTCGTTGGTGCTGCGTTCGTTGCTTCGTTCGAACGGGAAACAGATTGCGGGCGTTCGTTTAGCGTTCGAGGGAGCGTTCGAACGGTGTCGGTAATTCTGGTTTTGCTGCTAGCCTCACACCCAGCCCATTTAGCTCCCCAAAGCCCATAAAACACATCCCAAATTAAATAATTAAATATTAAATTAAATATTAAACATTAAATAAAATATTTAAATCATTTACCAATTAAAATAAACAATTACCAACTTAAAATAAAATCATGCCTAATATAAATGAATCAAATATATTATATACTAAAACTAAAAATAAGATTTGCCTAATTAAAATCAATCTTAACCAATTAAAGCCAAATATATTTGACTTCCTAATTCAATAAGATATCCACCATTTAAAAAAGTATTGACTTCCTAATCTAAACCAAATTTGTCCCCCCTCAATCTTTGACTTTCCTTGCTAAACACTAAATCATATCCTAATTAAATGCACAAAATCCCTTCCCTTGTCAACCCTAGCCATTCTCTATATAAACAATCCCTAACCAAGGCCATCCTCTCCTTCACACAACACAATTCACACCCAAGCTCTCTCGAAATTTCTCTAAACTCTCTCTACACACCCAAAACACATCCAAGAGAAAACACTTCATACACACACAAAAATAAAACAAAGAAACCACCACAAGACCACCCTCCATAGCCGAACCCAAACTCACCCATAGCCGAATTCTAAAACACGCCAAAACAACCTCCTAGATTACCTTAAAACAGTAACCCAAAGTCCTAAAAAAACAGTAACTTAGAAAACTACATAGACAATCCTAAAA
>SKCR01007544.1:0-55793 GCA_019454045.1 Zanthoxylum bungeanum | reverse complement strand
AAAGGCAGATTACCTTTTTATAGTAGATCACCTATTTCAAGTAAGAAGTGAGGTCGCTTATATGGGAATTTTAAAGGTTGAATTCTCTAAAATAGTTGATGAATCTAGAATCGATGTTCATGGCCGAATTGAACACAAGCATAGAACGAGAAATGGTCAAAATGAAGCTATGAGTTGGAAACTGTCTTGGTTTACATCAACAGCGGAACAATTCAAGATTATGGGTCACTGGTTTGCCAAGTAAATCCGATTGTCATTCACTATGACAGGTTCAAGGCAAAAGCTACTTATTTCGATGTAGCTTTATTTCAAGGAAACTCTCTCAAGTGTCTTGATCGGTGAAATCACACACGTTACGTAAGCACACGTATCGCTCAAGTAGTAAAAAAATATCAATCCCACGAGGACTTAATTTCTCACAATTTTATTAATTATTGATGCTAAATGTTTACAAATATCTAATTGAGGCTGGAAAAGATTTTTTTCACTGGTTGAATGTGGATTAACTAAATAAATAAATAAAAATACAAAATAAGAAACAAAGGAAATTAATAATAAAGAAAATATCTTAGGTTGTGTAATAAATCAGTTTGTTAACCTAGAATACGAAGATATGAAAAAGCCTCTGTCGATGGTCAGATGCAAACACCCAAAGTAACCCAACTAATTATATGTCTATGTTAACCAAGAAACTTCGAATTCATTAAGATAAAGTTCCAATTATGGCTACCCACGTCTGAAAGGAATATTCCTATCCTGGAAGAAAAACTCTAAGATGTGAGATCATGAGCTATTGAATCTAAGGCTAAAACCTAAAATCTCTTCGTCAAATTCATTTTATGTTTACCACATCAATTATATTGATAATCATGCAACAAGAAGCATTAAGCTTACTATTCAATAAAAAAACCAAAGCATCACACATTATATAAAGAAAATCAATTATTAAACTCATGAATATTGTGTTTCATCACTTCCCTAAAATAAAAATAAAATATTGGGATTAGGAGATCCATCTTAAACATTTCAAACCTAGAAATCCCTCTTATTATAATATATAAATTTGCATTATATTACCAACCGATCATATAGGCGGTATCCAATTAAGTCATGTTTTAATTAATTCCAACTGTCCTAAAGGAGGTATCCAATTAAGTCAGGTCAAAATTAATTTAATTAAGTCCAATCGACTATATAGGCGGTATCCAATTAAGCCAGATTTTAAGATAATTTATATAAAATAAAATAAGGGAAATTAATCTAAATTATCATATAAAAATTTCACCATCCCTCAGCGGAAATTAATTACTAGACATAAAAGAAAGTAAAAAAAAAAAAAAAAACATAAACTATTATTACTACTAAAAATAAAAATACATTACTATAAATATATATAAACAAGATACAATCCTCAGTTCCTTATTAAGAAAGCTAAGGAAAGTATGAATTTGGAAAATTAAATTAGCCTCAATTTATAGGCAATAATCGGGTTCGACGTCGCGACGAGTGAAGGGCTCTGCGTCGCAATGCGGCCAGTTGTCTCCCACTTGTACACGTTTCGTCGGTGCGTCACAATGGTTAGGAGCTTGTGCATTGCGATGTTGGATATAGTGATGACGTAAGTGATCACGCGTGCCGGCATCGCATGATTGAGTCTGCGTTACGACACAGAGTATGTTGCGCCTCGCGACGAGTGAACAATGATTTTTCCATTTTGACCTTTTTCATCCGTTTTAGCCACGAGTTGATTCCATTGAGTCCCAAAACTTTATTTATCTGTAAAGCAAGTAAAAACACATCAAAACGTTCATAAAACCCGAGATCCTATACAAAATATAAGGTAAAAGAAGTGGTAATGTTGATATTTGTTTTCCGCTCATCACACCCCTAAACCTAACATTTTGCTAGTCTTCGAGCAAAACAAACAAAATAAAATGAAATAAATAATTAAGACTAAAATAATCTAAGGCACAAGCCTTTAAACCCGTAGGTGTCAATAGTGGACGAGTTATAGTTTCGTGAGGGTTTACAGCGATGACACCCACAAACGTCATTGCAAATGCACACAAAAATAAAAGATACAAAATAAACAAATTAGTAACTAAGCAAATGAAATTCTTATCCAAGTTATTAGTGTGTTCTTTCTTTCTAAATTACCAAATAAGTAAATTCTCCTTAACTTTTTACCATTCCCCATACACACAATTAACAAGGTATTAATCAATTCATTATGCCCATAATATTCACAAGTGTAGTTAAAAAAAGAGTAATATTTTTTTCCTACAGTTATGTTAGAGTTCACACCTGTTGGTAATGAAAGTTTATTTACAACAATAAGTAATTTTTTTTAAGTTTTACCGTTTGACGCAAACAATAAATGCTTATTGTGGTAAGATGTTCGGTTACTGCGTAAAAGTTTTTTAAACTAGTTAAGCTCTACCGTTTGACGTGAATAGTCACTGCTTGCTGAGGTAAGATGTCTGGTTACTAAGTAGAAGCTTATTTATTATATAACTAACTCAAGCCATACCGTTTGACAAGAACACTCACTACTAGCCAGGCAAGACGCCTGGTTACTAAGTAAAAGCTTGGTCAATTTTTATTCAATATTTTTTTAAACACACATTTCACTGCCTTTAGGTGATGGCTCCAATAAACTAGAGAACTGAGTATTACAAAATTTTCACTTACACCCGTGTTCATATGTTACAGTTTATGTTGATAATACCTGTTAAATGAGCATATGAAGGTCAAATTTAATCAATATTATGGAGAACTCACAAATTTAAATAATTCAAAATGAAATAAATAAAAATTAACTTGTTACGAATTAGCCTGAGATACGTCTTAGAAGAGAAAACTACTTACACATCTATCTTAAAACATTACTTTCACTTGGTTAGTTAAAAATTTAAACAAAAAAATAAATAAATAATAAATAAAAATAAGCAAGTCAAATATTCCCTCCCCAAACCTAATCGAGACATTGTCCCCAATGTCTGAAATAGAAAATGAAGAGTTTAGAAGACCACACATGTTCAGTGCAAAATCTATAAAAAAAATTACCGATTAAGATCTCAGTCCAGTTTACGCTTCTTACCACGATCACTATCAGACCAGTTCAACTTGGAAAGAATAGGGTCGATTTTTCGTTCATAGGTTAAGAGTCGGTCGATTAATTCATTAGCCTTTCTTGCAGTGAGGAATATATCTTTCACCGATTTCGAGAAGAACCAATGTTTGTTGGCATCTGCAAGAAATACGAAAATTAAATCGAAAAATCCATCCATATTAATAGTCCAATGGTTTTCTGCTGGATATTCAAGTTCGCTCATGACACAACTGTGAACATTTCTTCCAACGTACCTAGCCCACCTGGTAAAGTAATGAAAGCGTCAGCATGATTGACCATTTCAATAAGTTATTCACACATACATGAAACAATGCATTCTTCTCTATTTGATTTCCCGATGAGATATTCGTCTGACAATGGTTTGGAATGATCCCCAAAATATGAATGCCACTTTCTTGCATGGCTTTTGAAATAAAACCCATCAATCCAAGATTGCCACTGCCATATACTAAATGCATGTTTCATTATGCTATAACTCTCCCCAATTCTTTTACAGCCTTAAAGTTAGATCCACAAAACACGTGAATATGAGTAACTCATTGTTTAGAAGTTGTTTCCATTTGCTTTCACTTATTTGGATGTGTCGAAGAGAAGAATGACTAGTTGACTTTATAGATCCTGTAAAAGGGTGAGTAATAATTACAGTAGTACCCGCAAAATGAAAATTATTAGATGAACGTTAAATTAAATCGTGAAAGTCTAAAAGTATAGATCTTGTCAGCGAAAATAAAGGAAATCAAAATAGAAAAACAAATCAAAGCAATTATTTAAGGGAACCAAATTGTGTACGTAATACGCGACTCGCTTGGTATATTATCCATTTGGATGTGTCTCAAGAGTCCATTCCTTACTCAGCCATCTCGAATGAATTAAATGTTATCTTCATGATTTTTCAAACACCATTCCTTGATATCTTCTGTCTTCTTTGGCTTGCTTTACTTTAAGTACTCAGTCTGTGCTTTTCCCTACAAAAATAACATAAAAAATTAAAAAATACTACAACATGTGTATACAAAATACAAAAATAAAAAATAAAAAAAGTGCATGGGTTGCCTCCCCGTGAGTGCTAAATTTATCGTCTTCTGCCAGACGTGTCTGAATATTATCTTTCAAGGAGGCTTCAGTGTGGTTTTGGACATCCTGGAAACGATAATGCCATGTGTGTTGCTTTTCCAATGTATTTTTCAAAAGAGAGATGGCTAAAAGGATTTTATCTGACTCAGTTCTCATGCCACCGTCTTACACATTGTAGCTCTGTATGGTTCTTAAAGGAAAGAAAGAAAATCAGGAGGTATCGTATGGTGTTTGACTTTGAATGGTTTGTCATATTGTTAAGATTTTGGGCGGTGTCCTCGATATGTACTCCACAATACTGTGATGTCTCAACTGATGTCATGTGATTCTTATTATACTCCTACATTTGCTCTTGTATTTGCCTTGCATCTTGTTCCATAATTTCTTCACAGATATATTTTAATATTTCTGCATTCAGCTCTTCATCCGACATCTGTGTAATGCATGCTCCATAAGTGTCAACCTGAGGATGTAAAGATATGTTTGTCGGTAGGCCTTCATCCTATGTGGTTGGTATGAATGGTTCATGTAGGTCTTCTGTTTGTTCTCACATATGCACTCAGTGATAAGAGAATGATCTAGATCAAATTGAAATTCTGCTTTTTCGGACTTCTGAACTGATACCTCTGACTCTTGATACTGTTCAGCCTCTATCTCGATTAAAGTGTCATCGTGAAATGCTTGGTACTCGAAGTATTCATCAGTGTCATCTGAAAATATTCTGTGAGGTATGTAGCTCTGGTTTTCTATTAGTTATATCATTTGATCTGTCAGTCTATGTATAGTTGTTGCGGTTGCCGTTTGACTCTAATAGATTGCATCCAACTTTTTGTCTGGTTTCTTGAGAAAATCATTGAGCATGTCAATCACCTAATCTTCCTGTGATGGTTCTGGTTCTTGAGGAAAATAATAGGTTGATGGTGGATAAGATGGAGAATAAGGTTCAGTGAAATATGTTGGTTATATATATGAAGGTCTTTGAAAGCTCTGCCACTCTAAATTGTAGTTGTATGTGCAATGATCGTTTGGGTGGTTACCATCACATATATCACATCTTTGAAATGGTTGAGGAAATATTGTGTTATTTCTATCTGACATCCACTGATAGATGTTGGGTTGGATAACATGCCTCTGAAAATCAGACTGTGTCTCCCTAATATGGGGTGTATCTTCACATTTTAAAGCTCTTAATGCTTCCATCGCCTAATAAGGATCCATTTCCACCACCTGAAAATAAAAGAAATAAAAATGAACAGATAAAAATCAAAATAAATAAAATTAGATACAAGTAAAATATATAACTTCTAAATTAATAACGTAAGAAAAATAAGTTCCTGGCAACGGCGCTAAAAATTGATTGGTGAAATCACACACGTTACATAAGCACAAGCATCGCTCAAGTAGTATAAAAATATCGATACTACGATGACTTAATTTCTCACAATTTTATTAATTATTGATGCTAAATATTTACAGGTATCTAATTGAGGTTGGAAAGGATTGTTCGCTGGTTGAATATGAATTAACTAACTAAATAAATAAAAATACAAAATAAGAAACACAGGAAATTAATAATAAAGAAAATTTCTAGGGTTGTGAATCCGCCCAATATTACTCTAATGATGAATTGATTCTCCTATACATGTGTAATAAATCAGTTTGGTAACTTGGAACACGAAGATATGTAAAAGACTCTGTCGATGGTCAGATGCAAACATCCAAAGTAACCAAATTAATTATATGTCTATGTTAACCAAGAAACTCCGAATTCATTAAGATCAAATTTTAATTATTGCTACCTACGCCCAACATGTATATTCCTATCCTAAAAGGAAATATCTAAGATGTGAGATCGTGAGCTATTGAATTTAAGGCTGAAACCTAAAATCCCTTCGTCAAGTTCATTTTAAGTTTACCACATCAATCTTATTGGTGATCAGGCAACAAGAAGCATTAAGCTTAAGATTCAATAAACAAAACAAAGCAGCACACATTATATAAAGAAAATCAATTATTAAACTAGTGAATATTGTGCTTCATCACTTCCCTAGAATCAAAATGAAAGGATAGGGTAAGGGGATCCACCTTTAATATTTCAAACCTAGAAATCTCTCTTATTATAATATATAAATTTATATTACACTACCAACCGACCATATAGGCGGTATCCAATTAAGACTGTTTTAATTAACTCCAATTGATCATAAAGACGGTATCAAATTAAGTCAGGTTAAAATTAATTTAATTAAGTCCAACTGATCATATAGACGGTGTCCAATTAATTCAGGTTTTAAAATAATGTATATAAAATAAAATAAGGCAGATTAATCTAAATTATTATAATAAACGTTTCACCCTTCCCACATCGGAAATTAATTACTAGACATAAAGGAAAGTAAAAAAAAAAACTATTATTACTACTAAAAAAAAATACATTACTATAAATATATACAAACAAGATACAATCCTCAGTTCCTTATTACGATAGCTAAGGAAAGTATGAATTTGGAAAATGAAATCGGCATGAATTTGGAAAATGAAATCGACCTCAATTTATTGGTAAAAATCGGGCTAGGCGTTGCGACGCGTGAAGGGCTCTGCGTCTGACGCAGCCAATAGTCTCCTACTTGTACACGTTTCATCAATGTGTCACAACATGTAGAAGCTTACATGTCGCGACGCTGGCTACAGTGATGATGCAAGTGATGACGCGTGTCGACAGCGCATGATTGAGTCTGAACAATAATTTTCCTATTTTGCTCTTTTTCATATGTTTTTCGTCATTTTAGCCCCGCGTTGATTCCATTGAGTCCCAGAACATTATTTATCTGTAAAACAAGCAAAAAAACATCAAAACGTTTATAAAACCCGAGATCCTATACAAAATATTGGTAAAATGAGTGGTAAATATTAGTATATTTTCCGCTCATCACACCATCAACCTAACATTTTGCTAGTCTTCGAGAAAAACAAACAAAACATAAAATAAATAAATAACTAAGATGAAAATAATCTAAGCCACTTTTATAGGGATTACAGTTGCATTTAGCGTATACAACAAGCCTTTAAACCCATGAGTGTCCCTAGTGGATGAGTTATAGTCTCTGAGGGTTTCCAGCGACGATACCCACAAACGTCAATGTTAAAAGAAACAAAATAAAGAAGTTAGTAACTAAACAAGTGAAATTCTTATCCAAGTTAGTAGTTGTTTTATTTCTTTCTAAATTAATAAATAAGTAATTTCTCCTTAAATTTTTACCATTCTCCATATACACAATTAACAATATATTAATTAATTCATTGTGCTCATAATATTCACAAGTGTAGTTGAAAAGAGAGTAATATTTTTTTCCTAAAGTTATGTTAGGGTTCACACCTATTGGTAATGAAAGTTTATTTACAATAATAAGCAAATTTTTATTAAGCTTTACCGTTTGATGCGAACAATCAATGCTTACTGAGGTAAGATGTCTGGTTACTGCGTAAAATCTTTTTAAACTAGTTAAGCTCTACCGTTTGATGCGAATAGTCATTGGTTGCGGAGGCAAGATGTCTGGTTACTAAGTAGAAGCTTATTTATTATATAACTAACTCAAGCCATATCTTTTGATGCGAACAGTCATTGCTGGCCAAGCAAGACGCCCGGTTGCTATGTAAAAACTTGGTCAACATTTATTTATCATTTTATTTAAACACACATTTCACTGCCTTAGATGCTGGCTCCAATAAACTAGAGAACTAAGTATTATAAAATTTTCACTTACACCCATGTTCATATGTTATTGTGTATGTTGATATTATATATTAAATGAGCACATGAAGGTCAAATTAATCAATATTATGGAGAACTCACAAATTTAAATAATTCAAAATGAAATAAATAAAAATTAACTTGTTACGAATTAACCTAAGATACGTCCTAGGAGCGAAAACTCCTTACACAACTATCTCAAAAGAATAATTTCACTTGATTAGTTAAAAATTTCAACAAAGACAAAATAGACAAAATTAAAATTTTATAAAAATACACAAAATAACAACAAAGAAAAAATAACAAAACAAATAAAAACAAGCAAGTCAAATATTCCATTCCCCAAACCTAATCGAGACATTATCCTCAATGTCTGAAAAAGAAAAAGAAGAGTTTAGAAGACCACACCAGGTTAGTACAAAATCTACAAAAAATTATCGATTAAGATCTATGTCCAATTTACGCTTCTTGCCACGATCGCTATCAGACCAGTTCAACTTGGAAAGAATGGGTTCGATTTTTGGTTCATAGGCTAAAAGTCGATCAATTAATTCATTAGCCTTTCTTGTAGTGAGGAATATATCTTACACCGGTTTCGAGATGAACCCATGTTTGTTAGCATATGTAAGAAATACAAAAAGAAAATCGAAAAATCCATCCATATTAAATAGTCCAATGGATTTATGGTGGATATTCAAGTTCGCCCATGTCGCAACTATGAATATTTCTTCCAACGTACCTAGCCCGCCTGGTAAATTAATGAAAGCTTCACCATGATTGACCATTTCAATAAGTTGTTTAGAGATACCTGAAATAATGTATTCTTCTACATTTGATTTCTCGATGAGGTCTTCGTCTGCTAATGGTTTTGGAATGATCCCCAAAACATGACTTTCACATTCTTGCACGGCTTTCGAAACACAACCTATCAATCCAAGATTACCACCGCCATTTACTAAGTGCATGTTTTGTTATGCTATAACTCTCCCCAATACTTTTGTGGCCTCAACAAATTCTGGTTTAGACCCAGAGTTAGATCCACAAAACATACATATATGAGTAACTCGTCGCTTGGAAGTTGTTTCCACTGCTTTCTCTTATTTGGATGTGTCGGAGAGAAGAATGACGAGCTGAATTTATAGATCTTGAAAAATGTTGAGTAATAATTACAATAGTACCTGCCAATGACAATTATTAAATGAACGTTAAATTAAATCGTGAAAGTCAAAAAGTATAGATCTTATCGGCGAAAATAAAATCAAAACAGAAAAATAAATCAAAGTAATTATTTAAGGCAACAAAAATATATACGCAATACGTGACTCGTTTGGTATATATATCCATTAGGATGCATCTCAAGAGTCTATTCCTTACTCAGTCATCTCTAATGAATTAAATTGTATCTTCGTGATTTGTCAAATACCATTCCTTGATATCTCCTGTCTTCTTTGGCTTGCTATGTTTTAAGTGCTCCGTCTGTGCTTTTTCCTAAAAAAATAACACATAAAATTAAAAATGCTACAACATGAGTATATAAAATACAAAAAAAAACAAAAAAAATTCATCGACCTTAGAATAGTTTTGATACTAGGTGTAATGGTATTGTCATTATGCATATTAGATTGATGTGCAGATATGCTAAGAATGACATCGACCTTATAATAGTTTTGATACTAGGTGTAAACTATTCTTAAAGTAAATATTCATAGTCGTTGATTTTATAATACGGTCGAATTTCTATAACCTAGAAGACTAGCATATGTCGTATATTGGAATTGGAGTTCCAATAGTTTAACCCGACTTGAGTTTTGGGAACTCGCATAGATTTGTGGGTATTCGTTGAAGCGAATATTGATTAACTCATTGGTGATTCCTAATAATTGCAAGTACACTCCACCGTCAATAGGAATCTCCTCGAGTCGAGTAGTATATGTAATCGTTTGACTATATGATAACATTAATTTTGCGTGAGATCCTCCACACTTGGATATCATGTACGTCAGAAACCTTTCATGGTCTGACCACTAGATATTCGTTAGGTATGGACCGATGCACTCAGTAATCAAGTGTGAAGTAAGATAGGAACTGTCAACCCGTATGTGTACCATAAAAGGTTTGGGTATCCATGTGATTAAAGTCACGATTCTTAAGTCTTTGGCCAAAGTCCATCACCAAGGGTGGATCGCATCAGTTATGAAGAATCGTGGACATGTCGACATGAGATGTGCATCTCGGAAACTTGACGGTATATTCTATATTTCCTAAGCACAACTCGAATAGCTTACGACGGAGGGATTGTTAGTCATATGTGATGACCTCGACTTGTATAGTTCAGAAAGATCGTTTATGTTTTCATGAATTCGAAGGTGGCCAGATTGCTTACATATTATCTAGGCTTATATGACGAATGTGTCTGAACTTAGAGAGTCCCAATATGAAATGTACTCGTTGAGCACTTGGGTAGCCGATTAATTTTGATAAAATATAATATTCGATATTATAATTATCAACTAAGATAATCAAGTGTTATTAGATAATATTGATTATTTACTTTGACCTAATTGGATTAATTCAATAATTACACAATGGCTTAATTGTAAAATTATAATTATCTCTACCATTTGAGGATATTATGATAATTGTAAATATGTAATAATAGATGGTTTTGGCTTGATTTAATTGGATTAAATCAAGGTCGAAAAGATTTAACTAATCTATTTCCTAATCATTGGCTTGATTTAGTTGGATTAAATTAAAGTGGAGACAATGGAGATTAGTCACACCTAATTATATATATTTGGACAAATTAGATTAAGCCTACTTAAAAGTTGATTACAACTTTTATTAATTAAAAATTATCTAAGTTTGCTATAAATAGCAAGCTTTATGAATGTTTTAATTACAAATACAAGTACAAGTAAATTCTTAGAGAAATTAGCCTAAGTTAGAGAAGTGTATAGAGAAGCTTGTAAGGTCTCTACAATATTTCATCTAGGAGAAATCAAGGTTGGATCTTGAAGTAAAGCTTGCTAGCTTTGGAAATCAAGATTGGATCTTGAAGTCAAGCTTGCACACCTTAGAGGTTCTCCAACCATTTCAATAAAGAAGCAGATTGGATCTTGCATCAAGCTTGCTAGATAAGTTTGAAATTATCTTAAGTTATGAATTATATATTAGATGCATGATCACATAGCTTAAAATTTAAATAAGGCAAATAAATTGTGTTAGGATGCTTTGGAATTATAAACACAATATGCTTGTAATTGGGCAAAATATTTATGTTAGACGTAAACATAAAATTAGAGTTTGGAACTCTAGATTAAAGCTTAGAGCTATGACTATTACTTTAAAATCACTTGACCATCTTTAGGTAACCTTGAATTGTTCACGAGACATTTTATAAGGATTCTAATTATGATTGTGTATTGGATTCAAAATTTCCACAAGTGCGTATTTAAAATAAATATATATTTTTGTAAAAATATTTGATATTTTGAAAAACTTATTTTTTACTCTATAACATGTGTTGATGTTGGTTTTGATGTTAAAAATTAATTTTGGGTGTTTTTGAAATGTTTAGGGAGAGTTGGAAAATAGTAGGGTAAATACCCTAATACATTCAGCTCTCTAGAAAGAAAGCTGAAGGTTTTTGAATTATAAAACAAAAAAAAAAAATGTTGCGCAGTATGTTGGGTTCTCCTAGAACATTCCAAGGATCTACTAAGCATAAAATAGTGTAATTAATTCAAGATAAGTATGCGGAAAATACTTACAATGAACGGTTTGTGGATGTATGAATTTCAAGACTTTTTAAACCTTGGAGCTCCAAGCTTCAATCTTTATATTCTAAACTCTTGGATAGATTTCCCTAACACCTTTGAATGAGTCATTTCTATGTGTTAGCAATGAAAATTTTACAACAAAATCTTCTTGTTCTTGAGAGCAACACTCGACAATATGAGAGGGAGAGAGTGCAATAGGCAATGGAGGGAAAATGTGAGAAAGTGATGTGTTTTTGATTTTCCAAAAATCAAGTAATCTATTACCAAACTTCAAAGTTAGTAAAAGTCTATCACAAGTCAAAAAAAAAAAACAAAACTAATGTATTTACAAGCAAACAACCACTACTAACTTCCATCACCATAAAGTAAGTGCTTGACTAGTGATGTGACTAGATAGGCCCCACATTAAATTCAAAATTCGAGTGGGCCTGCTAAAAACACTACGGGCTCGGGTTCGTTAATTTCAAATTAACGAATTTTTCTGTTGCGACATTATTAAATATTAAAGTCGCTTACGAATTCATTCTAAATTAATTCGTTCGCCCGAATTAAAATCCAATTTTAATTTCACTTTGAAATCTAATTTCATTTAATATATCGAATATATTATTTAATCGATTAATTCCAAATTAATCATTCTCTCTCTTCTAATCGAATTTTATCCCAGATAAATTCTTGCCGTAATTAATCTTAGATTAATTTTCTCTCTCATAATTAATCCCAGATCAATTCTGTTTGAGTCAAACGTCATCAGTGAATCTTTGGGAAGCAACCCATGAGATCCCTGGATATGTTGGCAGTAAATCTGGTTATCGGACTATCCGAATTCGTGCGTATCCGGTACCACGTTCTGACCAATTTACAAGACATAGTTGGCTTCTAGCAAAGCACCGTGCCTACCCAATTCTCCAGAAATATTCTTTTAAGGAATACATAATCTATAACACGCGTAGTATACTAAGTATAACATATTACGATCCAGTATCAGATGTCACATGCTAGGCCTGGGGCTGGAATAGTGTCTGTCTCGTATGAAGCATATATCGGATCACTAACAACTAGTCTATTTAATCGGATAATCATGACCTTGTCATATTATCCCGATAGTTGCAACATATGAGAGTACCAGCTATGTATCATTGCGTGATCATCATCTCCATATGACTGAAGTGTACTTCCATCTTAACATCACTCCCAATACACTACAATTCTCAATAAACCCAGAAGAGGCGACCAAAACCAAAACGTACTGATTGTCGCAAGTATTAGCGATGCAAGTCTCAAGTTAAGACCAAATACACCTACTTTGATTCGGATTCCCATAGACACATAGTAATACTACCAATGGGATTCCGATGGGTCTATCCAGAGCGAAACTGTTTCCCTACCATCGGTAAATAGAACCTCCTATTACACTCGCTTGATTATCCAATACCCAAATATATGAGAACTATGCTGTTACGCTTCCATAACACGCATAAGTGTAATACTAGTCTATTCCGCATTATCGATGTCCAGTCTCGATAATACTACGACTAGAGATATTTAATGATTAAACTGTTCGTGGATTGATACTGTCTCATATCTTATTAATCTGGAACTAATCATAAGGACTTTTATCATTTGTATATTCAAGTAATCTTATTACAAAATGATAAAATGGTAATTTTCTTTGTCACATAGTTAATTTGTACAAAAATCACAATATCTATTACAAATAGTGATGCTATGGGTCATAACTGTCTAACAATCTCCCACTTGGCCTATAGCCAATCACTCAAGTATCTAACACCTGAACCATGTATATGTCGCTCAAACTTTTACTGAGAAATAGCCTTCGTCAGCGGATATGCAATATTGTCATCTGATGTGACCTTCTCGATCTTCACATCGCTACGATGTATGATCTCACGAATCAGATGGAAACGTTGAAGTACATGCTTGGATAATTGATGAGACCGCGGTTCTTTAGCCTGCGTTATAGCCCCGTTATTGTCACAATACAAAGAAACGGGCTCAGCTGCTAACAGAACTACTCCTAATCCAATTGGGAATTTACGGATCCAAACTGCCCCTTTTACTGCTTCAGCTGCAGTAATATATTCCAATTCTGTTGTTGAATCGGCAACAGTCTCTTGCTTGGAAGATTTCCAGCTCACTACTTCGTTGTTCAAACAAAATATGTACCCGAATTGCGACTTACAGTCGTCTTTATCGGTTTGGAAACTTGCATCGGTAAATCCAGTTAACTCAAGTTCTCAATCTCCATAGATTAATAAAGCGTCCTTAGTTCGTCTTAGATACTTAAGGATGTTCTTAACCGTAATCCAGTGACCATCACCTGGATCAGCGTGATAACGACTACACATTCTCAAAACATATAAGACATCAGGTCGCGTACATATCATAGCATACATGATCGATCCGATTGTAGAAGCGAACGAGATCCGACTCATATTGTCTCTCTCATCTTAAGTTTTAAGACACATGTCCTTAGATATAGTGACGCCATGTGACACTGGTAACAGTCCCCTCTTAGACTGATCCATGTTGAATCTCTTCAACACTTTATCAATATAAGTGCTCTAAACAGCTTTCTAGATCTATCCCGGAAGATTTTTTTTCCCAGAATAAAGGCTGCTTCTCCAAGATCTTTCATGGAGAATTTTAATGAAAGCTAAGCTTTCATCGATTGTAGCATGGGAATGTCAATGGCAATAAGCAATACATCATCAATGTAAAGGACAATAAATGTCAGTGCGCTCCCACTAACCTTCTTATATACACAAGGATCATCCTCGTTTTGAAAGAAATCATACTTTTTATGATCTCATCAAAACGTTGGTTCCAAGAATGCGATGCTTGCTTCAATCCATAAATGGATCGATTTAACTTACAAACCTTATTTACAAGTTTTGGTATGACAAAACCGTCAGGCCGTTGCATATAACATCCTCCAAAAGGTTTCCGTCAAGGAAAGTGATTTTGACATCCATCTGCCATATTTCATAATCGAAATATACAACAATAACAAGCATTATCCGAATGAATTTAATCATGGCAACATGTGAAAAAGTTTTGTCGTAATCGACACCATGTCGTTGACGATACCCTGTCGCTACAAGCCTAACTTTATATGTTTGTATGTTGCCATCCATGTCAGTCTTCTTCTTGAAGACCCATTTACAACCAATAGGCTTTACGCCTAATAGTGCATCAACTAGTGTCCAAACTTGGTTGGTGTACATGGAACCCATTTCAGACTTCATGGCTTCTTACCATAAAGCGGAGTCGATATCTTGTATCGCTTCCTCATACGTAGCCGGCTCATTATCCTGAATAAGATTAATATCCACATGAGGTGAGATCAGAAACAGATACTGTCAGGTTGTTTTCTCACTCTCTCCGATCTATGCGGTTTTTGTATATTAGAAGATTATGGTACAGTCTCATCCCTGATGAACTGTTCGTGTTATGTTAAGGAATCAGTGCTCAGAACAGTATCACTCCGATTTTCATCGAGTTCTACTTTCCTCACTTACCACTGTATTTAAGAATTCATTTTCGAGGAAAACCACATGTAGAGCAATAAATACTTTGTTCTCTTGTGGGCTGTAGAAGTAATATCCTTTGGTTTCCCTAGGATAACCTACAAATAGGCACTTATCCGATTTGGGTTCTAGTTGGTACCATCCAAACGTTTAACGTATGCCCAGCATTACCAAATCTTCAAGAATGAGAACCCGGTTTTTTTCTTGTCCATATTTCATATGGAGTCTGTTGAACAGACTTTGACGGAACCTTATTCAAAATAAGTATTGCACTGTTCAATGCATATCCCCAGAAGGAAATTGGTAGTTCAGTGCGACTTATCATATACCTTACCATGTCCAATAAAGTTCAGTTTCTCCATTCAGATACACCATTTAATTGAGGTGTTTCGGGAGGAGTCCACTGTGAAAGAATACTATATTCTTTCAAGTAATCGAGAAACTCATTGCTTAAGTATTCTCTACCACGGTCCGACTGTAATGTTTTAATACTTTTACCGGTCTGTTTTTCTACTTCGTGTCGAAACTTTTTGAATTTCTCAAAGGTTTCCAACTTATGTCTCATAAGATACACATAACCATAACGCGATGCATCATCCGTAAAGGTTACGAAGTATTTATATGCACCTCTAGCCTGGCTAGACATGGGCCCACATACGTCACTATGAACAAGGGCTAACAGTTTGATGGCATGTGCATATTTACCGCTAAAAGGTGTTTTAGGCATTTTGCCTAATAAACAAGATTCGCAGACGTCATATGAATTTGGATCAAATCTGTCCAAGTACCCACTCTTCGAAAGTGTGGATATACGAGTCTTATTAATGTGTCCCAGAGTACAAATCCACATATAAGTGATGAGTGATATTTATATCACTATTTCCCAATCATTTAACATAATATTTTGTAAGGTTTCTTTAGTTTTGTGAACGTTTTGATATGTTTTATTGTTATTTTACAGATAAATAAAGTTTGGAAAGCATTGGAAGTAATTTGGGGTTAAAACCATAAAAAATGATAAAAATGGGCATTTTTATCATTTTCCAACGTTGCGACGCGGAAACCATTGGCGTCGCGACGTCTAACGTGCGCCGCAAGCCTGCTAACGTGTGCCATGGACACATGTCAGAATCTGAGAAATTTGACTTGCTAACGTGCGTCGTGCCACGTGTCATTATCATAGAGGATCTGCTAACATGCGCCTGGACACATGTCATAATCCTATGGCGCCGGCACTCCGCGTGCCACGTGTCACCTTCTGAATAAACCGAATCATCTTCTGCCACGTATCAAGATATCATTGAACCGAATCTTATCGCGTGCCACGTGTCAAAATCCTATTGGGCCGACGAAATTCGCATCAACAGTAAAAGTCAAACCGCATTTGACCAAGTCAACACGGCCTGGCGTCGCGACGCTAGAAGGAATTTGGCGTCGCGACGCCGGACCCAAATTCTGCCTATAAATTGAGGCTTTCTGCACCTCATTTGGTGTGCTTTCCTTGGGATTTTTTCCCTGGTTCCATAGGATAACATCTATTTTGTAAAACATTAATAATATTTAATTTATGTATTTTTATTTTTAATTTTTATTACAACATCTTATTTACTTTTATGTCTTGTAGTTAATTTTTTCGCTGGGGTAAAAGGTGAAACATTTAATATAATTATCTAGGTTAATCTCACTGAATTATAATATTTAAATTATAATTGGCTGGTTTAATTAACGGTAGACTTTATTACCGCCTATATGGACGGTTTAAATAAAAATTACTTTACCACTTATATGGTTGGTCTTTATGTGACAGATAATTACCGCCTATATGGCTGGTGTAATTAGACTAAATGGATTATCGCCTATATGGTTGGTTTTAAATGTTTAGCATTATTAATTTCTGAGAAAGCAGAACAGAAAATAATTTATATATTATAATAAGTGAGATTCCTAGATAAGAAATTTTAAATATGGATCCTCTAACCCCAGCATTTTATTTTTATTCTAGGGAAGTGATGAAACACATTATCCACACAATTAATAATTGATTTTCTTTTTTATGGGTAATTCTTTAGTTTGTTTATTGAGTCTTAAACTTAATGCTTCTTGTTGTCTGATCACCAATAAAATTGATGTGGTAAACATAAAATGAACTAGACATAGGGATTTTAGGTTTCAGCCTTAGATTCAATAGCCTACGATATTCCTTGAGAATATATAACCCTTTAATGGATTTCCTTTCATGATAGACATATACCTGTCGGGCGGGGGTAGCCACAATTGGAACTTGATCTTAATGAATCCAGGTAATTTGGTTGACATAGACATATGGTTCAATTGGGTTATACTGGGTATTTGCGTCTGACCATCGACATAGGCTGTTGCATAACTTCGTGTTCCAGGTTAGCAAACTGATTTATTAGACATATGTAAGAGAATCAATTCATCTTTAGAATAATATTGTGTGGAGTCACGACCCTAGATCTTTGAGCCTTTTCTTTATTTTCTTTCTTTAGTATTTTCTTTGTGTCTGTTTTTATTTTAATTAGCAAATCCACATTAAACCAATCAAAAGCAACCAATTCCATTCTCCCTCTGATTAGATACTCGTAAATAAATAGATTCAAAAATTAATAACAACAATAGGAATTAAGTCCTCATGGGATCGATATTTGTATACTACTTAAACGATACGTGCGCTTGCGTTATACACGTGTGAATGCACCAGTCAAGTTTTTGGCGCCGTTGCCGGGCACTTTTTTTTCTTGAGTTATTAATTTGAAGCTATCTAATTTACTTTATTTTTATCTGTAATTTTTATTTCTTTCTTTTGTTTTCAGGTGGTTGAAAAATGGAACATTAT
This sequence comes from Zanthoxylum bungeanum, assembly GCA_019454045.1. Classification (NCBI taxonomy): domain Eukaryota; kingdom Viridiplantae; phylum Streptophyta; class Magnoliopsida; order Sapindales; family Rutaceae; genus Zanthoxylum; species Zanthoxylum bungeanum. The sequence continues at coordinate 37,645 of SKCR01007544.1, read as the reverse complement.
TAGGAGATTGAGAGATCACGAGCTTTATTAGAAGAAGATACAACCCACCCATTCAGCGAGCAACAATCCGATTTTCTGAGGCCTGTTGTTCAACCTAATTATCACCTGGATGTCAGAACAAATCAATTCTACATTTGCTCCACAGAACGAAATTGGGAGATGTGTAATATGTGATGGTAACCACCCGAGCGATAAATGTATATACCTTTCAGAGTGGCAGATTATTAGAATCATTTAAGGTACGAGGAACCATCATACTTTCCATCTTATCCACCATCCATTAAGAACCAGAACCATCAGAGGAAGATCAGATGATTAACATTCTCAAAGATTGGTTCAAAAAATAAGACGAAAAGTTGGATATAATGCTTCAAACATACCAGGATCAATTCGAAAGTATTCAGAGACAATCATCATCCATTCAGAGACTGATAGAACAAACAAGACAATTAACAGAAAATCAGAGCCACACACCTCAATGAGCATTTTCAGATGATACTGACGAAGCCTTCGAGTATCAAACATTTCATGATGACACATTAGCGGAGGAAGAGGCTAAGCAGTATCAGAAACCAGAGGTATCAGTTCATGAACCCGAACTGGCAAAGTCTCGATTTGAGTTTTATTATTCGGACTCTAACGATGATGAAGAAGTAGAGTTGTTTGTGCCAACTAGAATTAAGGATGGAACTCTGTATCCTCAAAATGAAGATCTTGGAGTGTCCATTGCATTGATGTTTGAAGAAGATCTACCTGAACCATTCATTTCAGCCATATAAGAGGATGCAGACCTAAAATCAGACATATCTTTACATCCTCAGATTGACACTTATGGAGCACGCATTTCACAGTTGACAAATGGAGATTGAATGTGAAAATTTTAAAATATATCTGTAAAAAAAAAAAGGTGAAGCAAGAAGCTAAGCAAAATGAGGAGTAAATATTTAACCTTATTGAAGATCCAGTGCATTCATGGGAAACATTGCTGTATCGGGGAGTACAAATCAAATATATCACCCAAAAGCTTGACAGAATGGAACTCTCATTCCAAGTCAAGCATCGTACGAGACCTTTTGATTTTCTTTCTTTCTTTTCAGGAACCACTGGAGAGACAAAGATTAAAAAGGTGACACAAGCACTGAATGAGACAAAATTCTTTTTGCCACTTTACTGTTGGAAGATACCCTTCAAAAGCAACGCTCATGAGATTGTCTTTAATCGGACATCCATAACCACGATGAAACTTCATTGAAAAATAGATTTCAGTCACGTCTGGCTGGAGATGAAAAATTTAGCGCTAGCAGAGAGGCAACTCATGTAATAATTTTAATTGTTTATTTTGTGTATACATGTTGTAAAATTATTTTAATTTTGTGTTATTTTTGCAGAAAAAATAAAAATGGAATATTTCAGGACAGAGCAAGCCAGTGCAAGCGGGATTTTCAACAAAATAAATTTGACAAAATCACGAGGATATAAACGCGTCCCATTGGATTTATTCGTCGAAAGACTTGGTTTTGCCAAAAAAATAAAAAAAATGATGTATCGCGGCGCGAATATCCTGCGCGTCGCGACACCAGATCCTCAACACAAAACCCTACTCCAAAAAAAAAAAAACCGAGCGTCGTGACGCAAGACAAAATTTGGTGTCGCGACATGCGTTTGGTAACAGGTCAAAAAACATCAGCCGCCGCGCACAGATCTCAGTCTCCTCTTTAATTTTCGCCATTTTTCTCTCATATTTTCCTTTGAAATTAAACCACCATCTTCACCACCTCGACCGAGACAAGCCATCATCAGCTGGCCACCTACCGGCCGAACCATAACCAAGAACCACCAAGCCGAAATCAGCCATAACTGAAACCGCTGAAGAGCCTTCACCGAGATTCCAAGCCACCACCTTCTGAACCACCTCGACCAATAGCCGAACCACCCACTACCGAGCCACTGCTAAGACAACTGCCGAGACACCACATCCAGATCTGGTTCTTCAAAGCAGTGAATGGTAAAAAGCTGAGGGAAATTAACGAAAAATTTGTGAAATTCGTGGTTGATTTGTGTAGTGTTAATTGGAATTTTGGAGTGTGGAATTGTTTGAATTCGTAGATTTGAGGGCGAAGTTTGACGTTGTGGTGATAGATTTAGGTTGAATTTGGGAATTTTAAGTTTTTAGAGGAGATTCTGCCGAAATTTCTATTAAAAAAAATGTCATCGAAAGATCCAGAACCTCTACATCTGCCGAACCCAGCTTTGACAGAACTAGATTTATTTCGGCAGCCGCTGAGCTGAGATATGATAGGGGAATGATGAGCAAGGTTGCAATTATGGAGAAGGGACTATTCCCGGAGATCGACAGATTATCACTATCAGGCACTGGCAGAAGCTTTGCTAGCAACCCTGCCCTGCATGTATTTCTATATTACGTGAGTTTTATGCAAATGCTCCAGAGCATCATGCATATGAGGTGATTATTAGAGGAAAACAGGTAACATTTGACGCTACAAACATCAATAGGTTTTATGGGATACCGGAGATTGAAGCTGATGAGTACTTTGCAATAAGGAATGAAATCGACATTACTCACCTAACAGAGACACTGTGTATCCCCACTGCTACGTGGGAAATGAGTAGTAGCGGGGAATATATGAAGATGAGTTCTAAGTCTCTTAAACCTGAAGCTCGAGTTTGGTTTCACTTCCTTAGCAGATCGTTGCTGCATGAGACCCATATCTCATTTGTTACAAAAGAAAAGATGATTTTGCTGTATTGCTTACTGGAGGGGTTTTCAATTAATGTGGGGGAGCTGATTGTGACTAATATTATTTGGGCTACGAATTCAACACAGGCTGGCCTTTTATACTGCCATTTGATTACCTCACTTTGTACATTGGCCATGGTCCCTGTTAACCCAAGAGAAGAAATGATGCAGCCCATGACAGCATTGACATCCCGTATTATCCAGCAACTTCGTACAAAAAGACAAGCACATGCTGAATCATCCTCTTCTACACCTGCACAGCAACCACAGCAACCGCCTCCTCAACCACCATAAAGATCATCACGGCCTCGCACCATATCACAGGAAGTTCGGAGACTGGGAAATCGTGTGAATTATATGCTTCAGTGTAACAGAGCAATCGGCCATGCACTTCAACAAATGGCATAGGATTTACACATTACTGTTCCATAGTTCCCTGACCCACTAGAAAATGACAGTGACGAGGAGGAGGCTGATGATTAAAAAATTCAGGTACTATTGTTCCCTTCTTTTGATTCATGTTTTGTAACGCATTGGGGACAATGCTAGATTTAGGTTTGGGGGTGTGGGTTATTTGCTTTTAACTTTTTCAAAAATTTCGTCAAAATTTTTCTTTTTCCTTTCTGCATGTCGTGTGTTTCATTCCGGTATTTTTACTTTTTGCATTTTGGTGATTGTGTGCGTTTCTAAAATCGAAAAAAAACCAAAAAAAAAGTCCGATGATTTGATTGTTTGTTTAGTTAAAAAGTTTTAGGAAAAGATAAACGCTAATTTCACTTTTATCCCTATTTTGAATTTCATATCTAAGTCAGACTCGTGCATATTTTTTAAAATAGTTTTGTAAGCAGTTAGATAATAAGGAATTAACAAAGTGACTAGTTAAAATAATCGGTGGTTGATGAATGACCGTTTATCTGAGTTTTTTTGTTTCTGTCTACAATTATTTATGATGTGAGGTGTGTAAAAAAAATATTTAAAATAAAAACTAAACCAAGCAAGTACTTAGTAACCAGGCATCTTGCCTCAGTAAGCAGTGATAGTTCGCGTCAAACGGGAAAACTTGTGTTAGTTTATTAAACATCCGAGATCCGGGTGATTAAGTCCGTAGGGGTGTTTTAACACCTAGTGCCCTAAAACCAACTGGTTTGGGAGCCACTGGCTTAAATCTCGCTACATGAATCAAAGATGTTGTATATAAATAAAAAAAATATAAAAAAATAAAAATCAGAAAAATCACATACCTCACCTGTGCTGATTGTAGTAGACAGCATAATTTTAGATACTCAGATTAGTTTGACCCATTAACTGCTGAAAGTTGAGACGAAATCACCGAGTTGACAACTTAGAGTCGAAGCTGTTTACAGAATTATTCACACACACATTTTAAGTCTGATTTAGATATATTGTTCAAAAGAAAGGATTTTAGTTGAAATATGCGTTTTGAAAGTTCCTCTAACTTTGATGCTAGACATTCTCTGAGGACGTTGTTTATATATCTATTATTTTGTATTTTTGCTTTTGTGTGCATTAGTTTTACTTTTATAAAACGTTTGTGGGTATCATTGTTGTAAGCCCTCACGAGACTACAACTCGTCCACTAGGGACACCTAGGGGTTTAAAAGCTTGTTGTATACGCTAAATGCAACCGTGATCCCTACGAAAGTAGCTTAGTTTAATTTTATTATGTTATTTTATTTTATGTTTTGCTCGAGGACTAGCAAAATGTTAGGTTTGGGGGGTGTGATGAGTGATATTTATATCATTATTTTCCACTCATTTAACATAATATTTGGTATAGTATCTTGAGTTTTGTGAACGTTTTGATGTGTTTTATTGTTATTTTACAGATAAATAAAGTTTGGAAAGCATTGGAAGCAATTTGGGGTTAAAACAGTGAAAAGGATGAAAATATGCATTTTTGTAATTTTCCAGCGTCGCGACGCGCAAACCATTGGCTTCGCGAAGTCTAATGAGCGTCTCAAGCCTGCTAACGTGCGCCGTTGACATATGTCAGAATCTGAGAAATTTGACTTGCTAACGTGCGTCGTGCCACGTGTCATCATCACAGAGGATCTGCTAATATGCGCCTGGACACGTGTCACAATCCTATGGCGCCGACCGAATCATCAGCGAATTATCTTCTGCCACGTGTCAAGATATCATTAAACCGAATCTTACCCCATGCCACGTGTTAAAATCCTATTGGGCCGACGAATTCACGTCAATAATAAAAGTCAAACCACATTTGACCAAGTCAACACGGCCTGGCGTCGCGACGCTAGAAGGAATTTGGCATCGCGACGCCGGACCCAAATTCTGCGTATAAATTGAGGCTTTCTGCACCTCATTTGGTGTGCTTTCCTTGGGATTTTTTCCCTGATTTCATAGGATACCATCTATTTTGTAAAACATTAATAATATTTAATTTATGTATTTTTATTTTTAATTTTTATTATAGCATCTTATTTACTTTTATGTCTTGTAGTTAATTTTTCCGCTGGGGGTAAAAGGTGAAACATTTAATATAATTATCTAGGTTAATCCCACTTAATTATAATATTTAAATTAAAATTTAACTGGTTTAATTAATGGTAGACTTTATTACCGCCTATATGGATGGTTTAAATATAAATTACTTTACCACTTATATGGTTGGTCTTTATGTGACAGATAATTACCGCCTATATGGCTGGTGTAATTGGACTAAATGGATTACCGCCTATATGGCTGGTTTTAAATGTTTAACATTATTAATTCCTGAGAAAGCAGAACAGAAAATAATTTATATATTATAACAAGTGAGATTCTTAGATAAGAAATATTAAATGTGGATCCTCTAATCCCAGTATTTTATTCTTATTCTAGGGAAGTGATGAAACACAATATCCACACAATTAATAATTGATTTTCTTTTTATGAGTAATTCTTTAGTTTGTTTATTGAGTCTTAAGCTTAATGATTCTTGTTGTCTGATCACTAATAAGATTGATGTAGTAAACATAAAATGAACTAGACATAGGGATTTTAGGTTGCAGCCTTAGATTCAATAGTCCACGATCTTTCTTGAGGATAAATAACCCTTTAATAGATTTCTTTTCAGGATAGACATATACCTGTCGGGTGGGGGTAGCCATAATTGGAACTTGATCTTAATGAATCCAGGTAATTTGGTTGACATAGATATACGGTTCAATTGGATTATATTGGGTATTTGCATCTGACCATCGACAGAGGCTTTTGCATATCTTCGTGTTCCAGGTTAGCAAACTGATTTATTACACATATGTAAGAGAATCAATTCATATTTAGAATAATATTGTGTGGAGTCACGACCTTAGATCTTTGAGTCTTTTCTTTTATTTTCCTTAGTATTTTCTTTTGTGTCTGTTTTTATTTTAATTAGCAAATCCACATTCAACCAATCAAAAGCAATCAATTCCCTTCTCCCTCTGATTAGATACTCGTAAATAAGTAGATTCAAAAATTAATAACAATAATAGGAATTAAGTCCTCGTGGGATTGATATTTTTATACTACTTGAACGATACGTGCGTTTGCGTTATACGCGTGTGAATGCACTGGTCAATAAGTTTATGTTTTGTTACTTAATTTAAGCCTTTTGTTTGTTACGTTATATGTTTGAGATTGATTTATATTTAAAATATACAGACCATTATTCACATCAGCACTACATATCTCAATATCATTTTTATAAATAAAACACCATGTGTTTATGAATACAAAAGTATGCCCACATTGGGCTAAGCAAGATACAGAAATAATACTTTTAGTCAAACTAGGTACATAATTACAGTCTGATAATGTAAGTACATGTCCCGAAGGCAATTCCAAAATATAGGTCCCAACATCCAAAACGGCGACTCTTGTCCCATTTCCAACTCGGGGGTGTATCTCTACTGAAGCCAGTCTCCTGCTAATCTATAGATCATGTACATCAGTTTATATATGAGTACCACAACCAGAATCAAAAATCCAATTTTTAAAACTAGAAGTAGACATGTTTATTTCTATAACAAACATACCTGAAGCCGGTGCCTTGCCCGTTTTGATTTCCTTCATGTGTGCCTTGTACTCACGGCAGTCACGCTTCCAGTGACCCCCATTTGCCACAGTGTAGGCAGACATCTTGGGATTTATCATTTGTCTTCCCATAAGACTTTGATGATTTGGCCTTGCCCTTTCTCTTCTTCTTCCTTTACACCTCCAGTAGTTTTTGGCCAAGCCTTGGTAGACTGAGATGTTGAAGCGAAGTGCTCCTCGCTCTTCTTACCCTTTAATAGCTTTTTTTCTGCCTCTTTCAGCATTGACATTAACTCTCAAAGAGTATTTTCTTGGTTCATCATATTGTAGTTCATGATGAACCCGCTCCAGCTGTCAGGAAGAGACTGTAAGATCAAATCTATGGAAGTCTCAGCCTCAAAGGTTATGCCTAGCTGACCCAGTTGTTCGATGTCAGCAATCATCTGTGATACATGGTGCTCAACAGATGTACCCTCTGACATGCGAGAGTGAAAGAGCTTCTTCTACAACTCGTACTTATTCGATCTAAGGTTAGATCGGTGAAGGTCCTTCAATTTCAACATCATATTATGTGGCGATGAAATTGTAGCGAGCATGACGAATTGAGCAGTTGAGTTGTCATCGCTGTAAGTCTTCCAAAGCTCAAGCTCAAGCGGTTGCTCAATTCCGGACTTAGGCCCGAGAGGTCTCTCTATCGTATTGAGCATCTTCTCTGCCCCCAGGACAATCCTGAGATTCATATCCCAGTCAGGAAAGTTCGCACCATTAAAGACATTCTTGCCCATGACAATGTCCCTAACATTGATCTTTCCAGCCATCTTAATTGCAATAGTCCAACTATTCAATTAATGATTTTTTGGTACAGTCCAACTGTTACAAGAAAATAATAAAATATTAGTCCAACTAATAAATATATAAAATGATGAAATAATTTAAAAGCGCGTATTTGGCAAGTATTTGAACGAAATTGAAAATTCAATACTGGTCTCCCACTATTTTTCGGCGAGCCTCTAACTCTCTGTTGAGTAATCGGGAAACCTAGTTTCCTAGTGAGCTAGGATCCCGTTAAATAACACACAACCTTGACTTTGGCCAACAAGCTGTATGATACTTAACTAGGTAGATCTCTAAGGTCAATTGGATCTCATCCAATTCCTAGATCCGGTATGTGAACCTCCAAGTCCGAAACATATATACAATATATATGCCAATATATCCAATATTTTCCTAACATTTTCCTCTGAATCAACTAAGCATTGGCTTTAACTTAACAAGCTTAATGATTCCAGTTAAGCGAGACCCATTCACTATGGAAAGCTTCGTAATCCATGTCAATGAACAAGAAGTGATCTTGACTTTGGCCAACAAATCACAACTTGCCCAAGACATGCGATATGAAACAAAGCTTTCATGGTTCAAACACATCCGCGATGGACATTGATCTTGACTTTGGCCAACAAGCCAATGCCAATCTTGGAGCTTGAGAGAGAACCACTCAATGGAAGGAAATCGCTTAATATTTTGTTGAGGGTTTTTCGCGTAAATTGGCAACCAATTTATTACCTTTGATTAGGTCTCATCATACACCCTTAAACATGCATTTTAAAAGCATGATAAGACGCGAAATAAATAATAATGATATGCGGATGGATATTTAACAAATTATTCATAGAACAAATCTCTATCTTTCCTCTCCCCGGCTAGCACTATTCTAACTTCTACCTAATTACATAATACAGTAAAGAAACGTCATTAACATTGAGGGGAATTGGTGAGAAGAGAAATACAAAGAGTCAAAAGATAAAGACTGGACACGTAGGTCAAATTTAATAAAATCTAAACTTATTACAACAATTTCCAAAATTACCCTCGCCCTTCTAATATCCATCTGATATATATTATTCATACAATACATATATGTATTCACACAAAATATGTTATTCAATCAATTTAATCCAATTAATTAATTTTTGAATTAATGATCATCCAATGTTCAAACAACGATTTGATTTGCGCAAGTCCAACTTGTTTAAGAATAAGTACTCAAAGTAGGTATTCTTGAATTATATCGAACTACAATTTTAAATCTTATTTAATTTGTATCCAATACTAATTCTCATTTAATTCTAAATTAAATAATTACACTTGGCCCATTATGCCCAATTAAATATTTAAAGGCCCAATTATTCTATTTGGACTTTATGGTATGGTTTTAGGCCCAATTTGGATCCAATCCAATTGTCCTAAACCAACTTGGCCCAACCAAGCCCATTAAGCCCAAATACAATAATATTAGCCCAATTCCAAATTGAAGACTAATTTATTTAATTACAATATTCCAAATATCATAATTTTTAATTAAGGAGTATTAGCCATAATTAATTAGTTAAATTAATATTTCCAAAATACCAATTTATCTCATTAATCATGCTTTAACTAATCAACTTATGTCCAACAAAAATTGAAGCAAAACAATCGCATTCCATGCTCCAATACTCACGGCAATATAGCATTTTTATATCCAATTTTGATTTCAATCCAATTAAATCACAAATCAATATATCTCATGTATTTAAACACGTCTAATGGTCCAAAAATTCAAAATCACCATGAGCTTCTAAGGTCCATCCATTCGGTCAAGCTATGTAAATTAGGGGAAAATTTATCCAATTCATTTTTCTCAAAATTAATCATGCATAACTGTAAGTTATCATAATCTAAGCTCAACCAAATCATCAATTTGAAGAAATCTTGCATAAATCATAAAAGCCCCAAATTAAAGTATATGAACCATAATATATTTCATGCTTAAAATTGCTCTAATACCATTGTTGGGTTCTCCTATAACATTCTAAGGATCTATTAAGCATAAAATAGTGTGAATAATTCAAGATAAGTATGCGGAAAATACTTACAATGAACGGTTTTTGGATGTATGAATTTCAAGACTTTTGAAACCTTTGAGCTCCAAGCTTCAATCTTTGTGTTCCAAACTCTTAGATAGGTTTCCCTAACACCTTTGAATGACTCCTTTGTATGTGCTAGCAATGAAAATTTTGCAACAAAATCTCCTTGTTCTTGAGAGCAACTCTCGGCAATATAAGAAGGAGATGGAGAGAGTGCAATCGGAAACGGAGGGAAAATGTGAGAGAGTGATGTGTTTTTGATTTTCCAAAAATCAAGTAATCTATTACCAAACTTCCAAAGTTAGTAAAGGTCTATCACAAGTCAATAAAAAAAAAAAGCTAATGTGTTTTACAAGCAAACAACCACTACTAACTTTCATCACCATAAAGTAAGTGTTTGACTAGTGATGTGACTAGGTAGGCCTCACTTTAAATTCAAAATTCGAGTGGGCCCGCTAAACACATTACGGGCTCGGTTTCGTTAATTCCAAATTAATCGTTCTCTCTCTTCTAATCGAATTTTATCCCAGATAAATTCTTGCCACAATCAATCATAGATTAATTTTCTCTCTCTCATAATTAATCACAGATCAATTCTGTTCGAGTCAAACATCATGGTGAATCTTTGAGAAGTGACCCATGAGATCCCTGTATATGTTGACAATAAATCTGGTTATCGGACTATGCGAATTCGTGCATACCTTGTACCACGTTCTGACCGATTTACAAGACATGATTGGCTTCTAGCAAAGCACTGTGCCTATCCAATTCTCCAGAAATATTATTTTAAGGAATACATAATCTATAACAGACTTAGTATACTAAGTATTGCGTATTGTGATCCAGTATCAAATGTCACATGCTATGCCTGGGGCTGGAGTAGTGTCTGCCCCGTACGAAGCATATATCGGATCACTAGCAACTAGTTTCTTTAATCGGATAATCATGACCTTGTCATATTATCTTGATAGTTGCACCATATAAGAGTACCAGTTCCGTATCCTTGCGTGATCATCATCTCCGTGTGATTGAAGTGATACTTCCATATTGACATCACACCCAATACGTTATGATTCTCAATAAACTCAGAAGAGGCATACACAAAAACTGTTAAAGCCCTGGACGACCAAAACCAAAGAGTACTGATTGTCGCAAGTATTAGCGATGCAAGTCTCAAGTTAAAACTAAATACACCTACCCTGATTAGGATTTCCATAGACACATAGTCATACCACCAATGAGATTCCGAGGTGTCTATCCAGCGAAGCTGTTTCCATACCATCGGCAAACAGAACCTCATATTACACTCGCATGAGTATCCAATACCCAAATATATGAGAAATATGACGTTACTCTTCCATAACACGCACAAGTGTAATACTAGTCTATTCCGCATTATCAATGTCCAGTCTCGATAAAACTATGACTAGGGATATTTAATGATTAAACCATTCGTGGATTGATACTGTCTCATATCTTATTAATCCGGAACTAATCATAAGGACTTTTATCATTTGTATGTTCAAGTAATCTAATTACAAAAAGATAAAACGGTAGTTTCCTTTGTCACATAGTTAATTTGTATAAAAACCACAATATCTTTTACAAATAGTGATGCTATAGGTCATAACTGTCCAACACAGTACACATGTGCACTGTGGTGAGCATCATGTGCGTATGAAAATTTTGTTTTCATCCATTTTTGAGTTTCCAGACTCTGATTCAGCCTCAGTTTTTTCCTATACACTCGTAATGGAATATAGTATTTTATTAAATAATTTGAAATTATATCCATACTTAATATCCATGGTTTAGACCCATTTTTCACTACATTGGACATCAATCCGACCCTAGGGGTTCCAAAACTGTCATAATAATACGGTTTTCATTTTAATCATTCAATTCTTTCCATTAATTCCCTTATAGAAATTCGTATTAATAAGTCTATGTTTCTTCCATATTTGAGAGAGTTTCACCATTTTCTCCTAAGTTTGAGTTTTTGAAGAAACGAGTGCCTCTCTACAAGAAGCAACCAAGTTATCATGAGAGAACGTTAGCCACAAGAAATCTATAGAGCACCGAGGTGGGGCTAATAAGTTCTTAAGGATAGAAGCAACTCGACTTGGTTTATACTTTTCTTCTTCTTATAAAAATTGATTCCAGGTTTGTCTAAGACCTTTGATTTATGTAGTGCATGCATGATAATTATTGTTAATTATTATTCTTTTATGAATTATGCATGTTTACGTAATAGCAACACACCCATTTTAACATTAGTTATATTATTGCGGTTTTTGTGAAGCATCAGATCATTCTTTTCAGATGCAGAGATCAGTAGCAAATTATTTTTCAGATCATTCTTTGCATTTAGTAAGTGCACTTAAAAATCAACAGAGGGCTGGTTTGAACTGAGTACAGACAGTGTCGTAAAATCTGGATGGTGTCTTTGTTCGGGTAAATATTGTGGAAACACGTTAGCAGGTAAGATCAATTTTTAAAATTTTTTAATCTGGATAAATTAATCAGTATCAAATATCTCATATTTATCCATATTTCAATCATAAAATTTTCGCGGCTGCACTTTAACCGCTTACTGGATCATCAAACAGACTCACTGGGATAATCGGAAAAATTAGATCATGCACGATACCAGATCAGCCCACTGCTACCGTGACACGTGCACCATAGCAGTGGTTGAATTATGATAATTTCCATAAATTACCATTTTACCCCTATTACGGAAAATTTCCAAAACACTACCGAAATGATTTCAAAATTCTGAGAATATTCCTACACATTATACACATTGCTACAGTACATGATCAAAAATCCATATTTCATTAAATTATGATTTTGTCCATAATGCGATTTATCAAGAAAATTCTAAAAACACTCCAAAATAATTCTGAAAATTCTGAGAATTTTTCCTACACATTTTCACACATCCAATTTCACCCAACCTCAATTTCATAAATCAAGCCACAATTGAATTTATTTCATAATTAATCAAAATTAATCCATAAATAATTCGAATTTATGCAAATTCAAATTCCATAACCACCAATTGAGAGCCACCACCATAAAGGCTTTGTTTAGTATTGCGATTAAAAAGTACGGTGAACAAACACTAATTCATAAACGGTGAAATTTTGATTTATACTAAAAATAAATTCGGTGCGTTTTTTAATATTTTGATAGTGGAGAAAAGTTAAAATTTTTAGCTTTTTCAAAACTCAATTTTTGAAAGAAATTACGATTAATATTTTTTTTTACTATAATTAAATTTATGTTTTTAAAGTGGATTTTGTATTTATTTTTTTTAGACTTTTGTTTTGTGGTGACCCAAAAAATAGAGGACATTTTAAAATAAAATGGTATGGTGCTGCAAGTGGAAACTGTTGAATTTTTAACAAAACAGAAACCTTATCCATACTCAAAATGGTCGGATTCTTTCAATGCAGCATGATAAATTAATATTTCAAACCCAATTATTTTACATCAGTTTAGTCAATAAATTTTGTATAATCCTATGTTACAACCTTAATCAATTCATCTATATTGACAGTTGTTTTTCGTTCCAGAAGTAATTAGGGAAAAATCACTCATCGAACAAATCTTTCTCAACTGTAAATTTATTTGGTTTGTTGGGAACTAAATGCAAACTAGGCAAAAAATAGAATACACATAGATAAACAAAGGATTTAACGTTTTCGTCGTGACTTCAGCCATGTTACTAGCCATTATTGCTTAGGCCCTCTTCCTCAAATACCCTACGAATTATAGCCCATCCGCCTGACACAGCTACGACCTGCCACTTGACACATCTACTCCAAGCCATCCAAATCTCATCAAATCATGCTATTTTTGGTAACTGTTACATGTTATGCTACAGTGTCAGCTTGTATTCTAATCACTCCCACGCAAAAGCATTCGTCAGTAAATAAACTTACAGCCATGCTCAGTCCCATCTTTTGATGGCCTACTTCTATTCTCATCAATGCTTGGGGAACCCAAACTTCTGTTTAGTGCTTACGTTGTATGGTCTTGAACATAATATCATCATCTCGACCTATCTCCTCGAGCCAGCAAGTTGAGATGATCGACCGCAATGATAGACCACTCCCATCAGGTCGGGTCGGTGCAGAAACCTTTACTTTCCTCACTTTATTAGGTTGGGTAGGCCTTCACAAATGCTCAAGTGTGTTCGATTCTGATGTCTTTATATCAGGTCAGGTATGGTTCTTTTCTTATGTCCTTCTACGCCTCGGGCTCGAGTCCCTTCATCTGACCTCTCGTCCTTATATCGACCTTGGACCTTTATCTATTTAAGTGCACATCCCATTATACCATTCTTCAGACTTCAAAGTTTTTTAGGGTAGAAAATCACCATCAACAATCTATATTAACTAAATGAAATTCTAAATTAATGCAACAATGCCAAATTATGGAAGAGTCATGACTTTAAATTATGACACTCATAAGTCTCAAATCTAAAGTGCAACACAACTAGCTAAACCAACTAATATCTTAAAAAATTAAAGCACCAACCAACCATAAAAGTGATCGAAATAATAAAATAACAACATCCTCTTCACTTTCATTCCTCACCCTCTTTTGTATTTGAATCTCATTCTTCTCATTTCACAAAAGGTTTACAAATCCAACCTCCATAATTACCAATTGAGAATTCACTATCATAAAGAAACTCAAGAGCATTTTAGGTTACCAAGGAGTGGCTCAAATAACTCTAGAATAGTAATTTGGTATCCAACACCCTAATTAGGCTTAATCATCTTTACACATGAAAATTTAGGCTTCATAATTTGGTTTCTATCATCCTAATCTCACCAAAGATCTAATATATCTAATTAGAAACTAATTTTAATTTATTTACAAGATAAATGATAATATAAATTACCTTTATTTTAATTTTAATTAATTTACAAGATAAATCATAATATGAATTACCTTCATTTCCTTACAAGCCTTTGTTATAACTCATAATAACACATTCATGCTTCTATTTGATGCATGATCAAACCAAATCAAAAATCTTAATTCTAAGCTCTCTTTTGAACCTTTCAAATCTTAGAAACAAAAAACCAAAACCCTAAAATTAGGAGCAATGGCAGAAATTTATGTTACTTATACAAGAGAGGGCATTTTAATCATTTAATCATTATTAAACATTTGGCCAAAATTAAGCCAATAATTTTTTTACGCATGTGTGGCTAACATTTAGCCAAGCCAAAAGATTATCGAATAAGTTTTTTTATTAATTAATTAATTAAGAAAATAATATTTCAATAATATACTTTAATAAATAATTAGAAAATTAATTAAATTTTAATTTTGACATATGTCAATAAATAATTAGAACTAACGTGTATCTAATCAAATTATAAAAAATTCACGTCAGGTTCGCAATTCAGATCTGACATCTCTGCTTCTAACTCATTGATTGTCATCCTCTCCACTAGGTTTTTTTTGCTCGCAAACATTTACCTGAACTAACTCTGGTCAGTCTATCCATTTACTTCTCATATTGAAAAAGCTCATTTTATGCTACTTAGGGCTGATGTACGCTCATGATATGTAGTGATCCCGAAAGCGGATGATATAGGAAGACCTTCAAAATAAAACATTGGCACGAGGGAAAACTCGTCCCGAGTTAATATAAGAATTTGGCCATAAGGGAACATGACTTCCTTGTGTCATCAACACGTGGTCAAGGGGATAAACCCTAAGATAACGAGAATAATAAGGTCTCGATGGGATGTAACTCGACCTCGATCTAGTTATTGGGGCAGTTAAGGAACCTCTAGGGTCGGATTATTGCCCTGTACATTGGAAGTGGGTCCAACCCATGGATATCAGAGATATGTATATTTTAAAATATTTTAATGAAAACTGCATTCTGATATGAGTTCATAGGAAAAAACGAGAACCAAATCACATTTGTCTGCCACTTTATTTTAATTCAATTAAATCAAGACAAATATTAGGAAATAGATTAGTTCCATGTTTACCACTTTGATTTAATCCAATTAAATCAAGGCAAAATCACATATAATTACATACTTGCAATTACTATAATATCCTCAAATTTTAGAGATAATTATGAAATTATGACAAAGCCCTTGTGTAAATATTGAATTAATCAAACTAATCTAATTAGGTCAAAGTAAATAATCAATGTTATCCAATAACACTTGATTATCTTTGTTGATAATTATAATATCGAATACTATCTTTTATCAAAATTAATCAGCTACCCAAGTGCTAAACGAGTACGCTTTATATTGAGACTCTCTAAGTTAAGACACATTCGTCATATAAGCCTAGCTAATATATACGCAATTCGGCCACCTCCGAATTCGTGAAGAAAATAAATGAAATTTCTGAATTATACAAGTCGAGGTCATAACATATGTTTAACAATCCCTCCGTCGTAGGCTATCCGAGTTGTGCTTAGGAAACATAGAATATACCGTCATGTTTTCGAGGTGCATATCTCATGTCGATATTTCCACGGTTCTTTACAACTGATGTGATCCACCTTAGGTGATCGGCGTAGGCCAAAGTATGAAGAATCGTGATTTTCTCACAAGAATACCTAAACCCTTTTATGGTACATATACGAGCCAACAGATCCTATCTTGACTCATACTTGGTTAACGAGTGCATCGATCCACACCCAACGAACATCTAAAAGCCAGACCATGAAAGGTTTCTGACATACATGGCATCAAAGTATGGATGATCTCACACAAAACCAATGTTATCCTATAGTCAAATGATCACATATGCTACTCGACTCGAGGAGATTCCTATTGACGGTGGTGTGTACTTTCAACTATTAGGAATCACCTGTGAGTAATTCGGTATTCGGTCCAACCAATACCCACATATAAGCTTCCAATACTCATAGTACATCAGGTTAAACCATTAGAACTCCAATTCCAATATACGACATTTGCTAGTCTTTTAGGTTATAGGAATTCGACTGTATTCCAAAACCTACGACTAGGAATATATATACACTTTAAGAATAGTTTATAATAGTAATACTTATCTCAATGTCGGACCATCTAGTGTCCAGTATTACTACATGACTATGCTAAGGTCGATGTCATTCTTAGCATATTTATACATCAATCTAATATACATAATTACAATACTATTAACATGGTTTGAAATGAAAATGTAGTTATTTTATTAATAAATAATAAAATATAATATATTATACATTATTCGGATTAGCGCTCCAAGCACCAACTCCAACAAACTCACACTTGCTTAGTGCCAATCTGGATGGTACCTCAGTCTCATCTCCTCCATATGTTTATCGAATAAATTAGGAGGTAAGACCTTAGTAAGCGGGTTTGTATATTGTCTAGTCATTGAAATTTCAAGACCACTATGTCTTTTCATTCAATAATATCTCTAATCACATGATATTTCATATCCATATATTTAGAATTGGAATGTGCCATCGGCTTCTTAGCCTGCGTGATGGTTCCATTATTATCACAGTACAATGGGATCGAATCCTTAATACTAGGCACAATGCCAAGTTCTGTGATAACACAGCTTCTTTAGCAGCTTCTAAAGCCACTATAAATTCTCCCTCGGTGGTGGAATCAGCTGTTGAGCCTTGTTATGAACATCGCCAAGTAACTGTACCATTATTAAGGGTTTATATATATCCGGATGTAGACTATCTATCATCTGGATCTCCTTGGAAGTTAGTGTCCATAAAACCCTTAAATTGTAGTTTATCTTCTCCATATATGAGAAACTTATCCTTATTACCCTTAAGATATTTCAGGATATGTTTCACAGTTGTCCAATGATCATCACCTCAATCAGATTGATATCGGCTAGTTACACTGACACCGAAACTGATGTCAGGTCTTGTAAATAACACAACATATATAATGCTTCCTAGAAGCGTATGGCAAGTTAGAAGTTCTAACTCTCTCTTCCTCAGTCTGAGGTGCCATTTTCTTCGAAAGATATATGACATATCGGAAAGGTACAATTACTGCCTAGTAGTTGGTAAAATCATACCTTTCTAAAATTTTATCTATGTACGTGGATTGTGACAGCCATATAAGCTTCCTAACTCTATCCCAGTAGAGCCTTATACCTAGTATATAGGAAGCTTCACCCATATCTTTCATAGAGAAGTTCTTGCAAATATAGGCTTTCACACTTTGCATCAATCATGTATCATTTCCAATGATAAGGATGTGCTCTATATACAAAACTAGGAAAACTATCATGCTCCCACTCACTTTCTTATAAACACATGGTTCTTCTTTGTTCTTGATGAATTCAGATAATCTAATAATCTTATCGAAACGACGATTCCAGCTTCGGGATGCATGTTTAAGTCCGTAATAGACTTCTAGAGCTTACAAACATAGTTTGAAGTCTCACTAGATACGAAAACCCATTGTTTGTTCCATATAGATATCCTCATAAAGGAATCTATTTAGGAAAGCGGTTTTCACATCCATCTGACATAGCTCACATTTATGATATGCATCAAAGTCTAAAAGAATCCTAATGGGTTTTAACATGGCTACTGGTGAAAAGGTTTCCTCATAGTAAATCCTAGGACATTGAGTGTAACATTTAGCTACCATTCGGGCCTTAAAGGTTTCCACCTTTCCATCGAGCTCTTGCTTCCTATTATAAACTCATTTACAACCAATAGGTTTAACTCTTTCAGGAAGTTCAACTAAGTCCCAGACTTGATTATCATGCATAGAATCCATCTCGGAATTCATGACTTCCTGCCAATTTCCCGAATCGATATCCAATATCGCATGTTTATACGTAGTCAGATCTGTTTCCTCTAAGAGGAGAACATCAAGGCTCACATCAGATGTTAAAAATAATCTCTAATGAGGCCTTGGTATTCTATTCGACTTACGTAGAACTTGTGTTATAGATCCTTAACCTAGTTGGATCTGATTTTCCATCTCAGGTTCCTTACTGTTGGGATCAAACTCATCGAGTTCAATCTTTCTACAACTCTCACTTTCTCTCAAAAATTTCTTTTCAAGAAAAGTGGTAAAACGAACAACAAATATATTTTGTTGCTCAGAATTATAGAATTATCCCTAATGATTTTTCAGGATATCCAACGAACCTATATTTATACCTCCTGGATGCTAGTTTATCTCGTTGTCAACTCTAACGTATGCAGGACAACCCCAAATCTTTAAATATCTAAGACTTGGATTTCTACCGAACCATATCTAATATGAGGTTGTAGAAACAGCTTTTCGAATGAACTTTATCAAGTATGTGGGCAACAATTAAGTGAAACATTACTCTAAAGGTAATATGAAAGATCTGTATAGCTCACATAGATCATACCATATCTAATAAAGTACGATTTCTCCGCTCAGACACACCATTGTGTTGAGGATTTTGATCGGCTAGCAAACACACGCAAGCGTACGTACCGTACTAGTATAAAATGTATCAATCCCACGAGGACTTATAACTTATGCTATTAATTTATGAAATTAAATTTCTACAAGTATCTAAGTGAAATTGATTGTTGGTTGAACATTCATTTAATTTAAAACAACAAAAGAAAATAAAACTAAAGTAGATTTCAAGATTAATTAATGATATGAAAATATCCATAGTTGTGAATCCTACCAATATTTTTCTAAAGATAAGTTGATTATCTTATGCTTGTGTAATAATCTAGTTTATTAACTTGGAACACGATAATATGTAAAAGCCTCTTCCGATAGTCAGATGCAAACAACCAAAGTAACTCAATTAACTATATTCCTATGTTAATTAAGAAACTACGAATTCATTAAGTTCAAGTTCCAATTATGGCTAACCACGCTCAACAGATATATTCATATCGTGGAAGGAAATCACTAAGGTGAGTGCGAGATTGTGAGCTATTTAGTCTATTGCTAAACCTAAAATCCATTTTCCAAGTTCATTTTAAGTTTACCTAATTAATCTTATTAGTGGCAAATTAAAAAGAATCATTAAGAACTAGACTCAATAAATAAACCAATAGATCACATAAGACATAAGAAAAGGCAATTTATTAAAGCATCGATATTAGTTTTCATCACAACCCTAGACAATGTATTTAGTTACTACACATATCAAAGACTACTAAAGACATAAATAAATAAAACATCATACAACAAGTTGAAAGCTAAGAAGTAAAAATTACAGTAATGAGATAAAATACTCGGATTTGAGGATCCACTTTTAATATTTCAAATGTAAAAATCTCTCTTATTATAATATATAAATTTTTATTATATTACCAACCGACTATATAAGCTGTATGTAATTAAGTCATATTTTAATTAATTTCAACCGATCATAAAGGTGGTATCCAATTAAATCAGGTTAAAATTAATTTTGTTAAGTCCAACCAATTATAAAAATGGTATCTAATTAAGTCAGACTTTAAGAAAATTTATCTATTATAAAATAAGGGAAATTAATCTAAATTATCATAATAAAAGTTTGTTGGTTTCTAATTAGGTCCCAAGATCAATATAAGCATGAAAATATCAAGTGAATACATCAACGGAGGTATCAGAATACTCACATCGATCAGTTGAGACGATACGGCAACAAATAAAATTTGTTTTTGGCCTCCAAAGTGGCGCCCAAGCAGTGCAGTCCACTGTCCAGAATTTTCAGTTTTGAGTGATGATTTTGAGCTCCAAGCTTGAATCAAATAGTTCCGGCTCGTGCGTGGGTTTCCCTATCACCTTCGTATACCTCTCGGGAGTGTGCTAGCACTTGGATTTTGTCACAAAATCACAAAAATGGATTCTCATCCTCGGCAAACCAGAGGCAGTTCACTGCCCCTTGGGCGTGAACTTTGGGAGAGAAAAAGAAGAAGTGAGAGAGATATGTTAGGTTAGTTAATGGTGTAAAACATTTCCTTTATATATTTTCCAAAAATCTATTGACAAATTTGTGTTTTAGAAATATTGATTTGGGTGATCAATCATGTAATGCACTTTAGGTAATTAAATTGTGAAATTGGATTTATGTAATTTAATTATTTGGGCCTTTAAATTGGATTTGGGCTTATTATGTTGTAATTGGGCTTATTGGGCTTTGTTGTACAAAGTTGGGTTATGAAAAATTGGATTGGATCCAATTGGGCCCAAAACCACTTCCGTTAAGCCCAAATGCGACTTAATGAACCTTTAAAGTTTAATTGGGCCTAATGGGCCTAAATTGATTTATAGGCTTATGGGGTAATTCCCTGATTGGATTTTGGTTATTCGGTTTGACCCGAGTTGACCAAAAGTCCACGCCTTAAGAAATCAATTAAAAGCCCATTGGACTTTAATTGAATTGATGTTGGACGTTAATCGGTCTTTGAGACGCGTTACGATTAAATTTGGAATTTAAGTCGTAAAAGGTTTATTAATAAAGTGTAATATTTAATTTGGAATTAAATAGCGAATTAGAATTGAATGCATATTAAATTGGATTTAATGACGTAGTTTAATTTAATTCGAGAATTCGTACTTTGAGTACTTATTCGCAAAACGAGTTTGACTCGAGCAAAATCAAATCGTTGTTTGAACATTGGATGGTCACTAATTATCAGATTAATTAATTTGATTAGATTGATTGATAACATGCTTGTGTGATTACATGGTTGTGATGAATGAATAATGTATATCGGATGGATATTAGTCGGGTGGGGACAATTTTAGAAATTATTGTAATAAATTTGATTTATTAATTGGACCTGCGTGCCAACCTTATCACCTCATATTCTTTGTATTCTCTTCTCACCTATTCCCCTCAATGTAAATGAGGTTTCTTTAGAAGTGTAGTGTAACGGGTAGAAGTAATACATGTGCTAGCGGGAGAGAGAAAGTGAGTGATTTGATCTAGGATCAATGTGTGAAGTATCCATCCACATATCATTATTATTTTATTCATATGCCTTTATTATGTGTTTAGAATGCATGTTTAAGGGTGTATGATGATGGGACCTTAACAAATATAATAAATTGGTTGCCAATTTGCACGCGAAAAACCCTCGCAATATATTAAGCGTCTTTCCTTCCATTGAGTGATTCTTACTCAAGATCTAAGACGGCATTGGTTTGTTGGCCAAAGTCAAGGCCTTTGTCTGTCAAAGATGTGTTTGAATCACGAAGGCTTTGTTCCATATCAGTGTCTTGTCTAAGTTGTGGTTTGTTGGCCAAAGTCAAGATCACTTCTTGTCCATCGACATTGATTACGAAGCTTTTCATGGTCAATGGGTCATGCTTAACTGGAATCATTAAGCTTGTTGTGCCAAAGCCAAGGCTTAGTTGATTCAGAGGAAAAAGGTTAGGTAATACATTGGATGTATTGGCATATATAAGATATTTGTTTCGGACTTGGATGTCCCCCTACCGGATCTAGGAATTGGATTGGATCCAATTGATCTTAGAGATCTACCTAGTTAATTATCATACAATTTGTTGGCCAAAGTCAAGATTGTGTGATATTTAACGGGATCCTAGCCCACTAGGAAACAAGGTTTCCCGAGTACTCGACAGAGGGTTAGAGGCTCGCCGAAAAATAGTGGGAGGCAAGAATTGAATTTGAATATTCATTTAGTTACTTGCCATATGCGCTCAAAATAAATATCACTCGTCAAAAATTAAATGTTAGTTGGACTAATATTTAAACGTTGTTTTAGTTAAATAGTTGGACTATATTCAAACTATTCAATTATAGTTGATTTTATAATTAGATTATAGTAATCAATATAATTTATTTTAATCTATTAAATTATAGTTGATTAAATAGTTGGACTATTGTAATCGTTATAATAAATAGTACCTAAATCGTTGATTAAATAGTTGGACTATTAGAATCAAGATGAAAAAGAAAGATTGACGTTTAAAACATAATCCTAGGGGAAATGTATTTAAATGGTTTAATTTTCAAATTGGGAATAAATTTCAGGATGGTCCTGGAAAATAGTAAGTTATTATATTTGATAAAATAATATATTAAGCCTATGCCCTGAGTTAAGCAAACTGTCGAGCATAATCTTTAGAAGATTTATGTGATGATAACTTTAGTGCTTAATCCATTAAGTTTGTCGCAGTAGACTCCTTAATTTCTGAATCAGAACTAAGGATTAGATCCTTAAAGTATGATAATGAAATTGAAGGATCTTCAAAGAATCTATCCTTAGAATCTTAGAAGTACTAAAATTGCAATAGTAAACTCTTGGAGGGTTAATGACTATTCTCAAGGAGATAAAGTCAAACTTTGCAATTAGGCAAGTTGCGCAAGGCGCACCTCACTTCGATATTCTAGAAGGCCAAGGCTTGGCCAAAGGCTACTGAAATGTTGAAAATGGCAAATGCAAAATCATTATAATCTTCTGGGAAGATAAAAAGACATATCCTAAAATGTGTGGCAAACGGGATCGCGGAAACGTGATTGCCGTTTGGACAAAAGCAGACATGAAGGAATTGAAGACGAGCAAGGCTCTGACTTCTTCTTGTTTTGTCAAAATTATGTTCACTACTAGTATTGAAATTGGACTTTAAATACTTAGTATGGAACATAAAATATATGTACTGATGTTCAGAATTTGCTATGAGCAGGATACTGACTTCAGTTGAGATATATCTGCTTAATGGAAACGGGATGAAAGTCACTGTTTTAACCGCAGATACCTATGTTTAGGAACTACCCTCGGGTATGTACTTAAATTGAGAACTGTTATAATGTAACTAGTTTGACTAGATACATTATCTCTATATCAGTGTTTAACCCGCTGCGGGTGAACCTTTATATTCTAGAACACTAAAGTGTTTTATTATATAAAGATGATATTGAGATAAACACATTAGATGTAAATAACAGTATTTATATTTTGAATATAAATAATATCTCGAACATATAACATGACAAATAAATAGCTCAAACTAATTTGATCAAGTGAAACTTGATTGTGGCATTGATGTCTGGGACACAATCAAACAAGAATCGTATATCCACACTTTTGAAGAGTGGGTACTAGGTCTAATTTGATTCCATTCAAATAAAGTCTACGAATCTAGTTTATTGGGCAAAGTGCCTAAAACACTATTTACTTGGTAAAAGTGCAAATGCCACGGATCTGTTAGCCCTAGTTCATAGTGAGGTAAGTGGGCCCATGTCTAGCTAGGCTAGATGTGGATATGAATATTTCATGACCTATACGGATGTGGCATATCGTTATGGTTATGTGTTTCTTTTGAAGAACACAAATCGGAAACTTTTACAGTTTTCGACACGAAATAGACAAACAGATCGGCTAAAGTATTAAATCATCACGGTGAGACCGTAATGGAAAATACTTAAGCAAAAAGTTTCTAATACACTTGAAAGAGTATAGTATACTTTCAAATGAGGACTCCTCCCGGAACACGTCAATTTGACGGTGTGTCCGAACAGGATAAACCGAATTTTATTGGACATGATAAGGTTAATCATGAGTCGTTCTGAGCTACCTTTTCCTTCAATGGATAAGCATTGACAGTGCAGAACTTATTTAGAATAAGGTTCCATTAAAATCTGTTTGACAGATTTCATATTAGATATGAACGGGAAAGAAACTGGGTTTCACATTCCTGCATATTTGGGAATGTTGGGCATACGTTTGGATGATACCAAACTAAAACCCAAATTGGATAAGTGTCAATTGTAGGTTATCCTAGGGATACCATAAGTATTATACTTATACATCTCACCAGAGAACAATTAGATTGTTGCTCGCCATGCGATTTTCCTAAGAGGAATACCGACATGCAGTGGTAAGTGGGAGGATAGTAAAACTCGATGAAAATCGGAGTAATACTGTCCAAGGCACCGAATCTTAATGGAACATAAATTGTTCATCAAGGATGAAACTATTACCAGTAATCATCGAATACACAAGAACCGCGTATGTCAGAGAGAGTCAGAAAACAACCTGGGGTATGAGTTTCTGATCTCATCTCATAAAGATGTCTATCTTATTGAGGTATACCAACTGACTACGTATGAGGTAGTGATACAAGGTATCGACTCCCTATTATGGCAAAGTGCCATATAATCCGAAATGGATTCCATGTATATCAACTGTGTTTAGAATACTAGTTATTGTACCACAAGGCATTGTGCCTACTGGTACTATATGAGTCTTCAAGGAAGACATACATGGAAGGCAACATACCAACATATAAAGCTAGGCTTTTAACGGAAAGGTATCGTTATCAACATTGTGTTGATTGCGATTCAACCTTTTAACTGTTGCCATGGTAAATCCATTTGGATGATGCTTGCTAAAGCTGCATGTTTCATTTATGAAATATGACGGAATAACGGAAAATCGCTTTCCTGAAAAGGAAACCTTTTGGAGGATGTTTTCAACATCCTGACGATTTTGTCGTACCAAAACTAGCAAACAAGGTTTGCAGGTTGTTCGATCCATGTTTGGATTGAAGCAAGCATTGAATTCTTGGAATTACTGTTTTGATGTAATCATAATGGTGTATGATTTGACTCAAAACGAATATGATTCTTGTGTATATAAGAGGGTTAGTGGGAGCGCACTGACAGTGGCTGTCTTATAAATAATGATAATACGTCATTTCTTGGAAATGATATTCCCATAAAAATACAATCGGTGAAAGCTTGGCTTTCAAGAAAACTCTCTGAGAAACTCGTACATTGAAAAATGTACGCGACTTTGTGTCTCATACGCTTTGAGCATATGGATTCACAAACAGGCCAATCCAAGTGATAGTCACTGGATTGTGTTAAGAACATCCGTTAGTATCTTAGAGATTTAAGGATGCTATCTTAATCTGTGGAGAAGAAGAACTTGAAGTGACTGGGATCACTACTGCAAGTTTCTTAAACCGATAAAATGACTAAGAGTCGCAAACGGTACTATACAGTTTGAATACGGTACAGTGAGCTGGAAATATTCTAAGCAAGATACTGTTACCGAATAAACAACAAATGCAGGTAATTGCTGCAGCTGAGGCAGCAATGGAAGCCATCTGGGTCAATAACAAATCAAATAAGATTAGATATAGTTCTGTTAGCAGCTGAGCTAGGCGTCAGCACAGGCTAAAGAATTAATGGTCTCATCGACGATCCAGATACATACTTCGATATTCATCTGATTCGTTCAGATCATATATCGTGGCAATGTGATGATCGTATAAATCGCATCAGACGATGATCATGCAAATCACTGACAAAAGCATTTTCTGAGCAATTTGAGCCAACCGTACATAGTTCGGGTGTTAAGCACTCGAGTGACTGACTATAGGCTAAGTGGGAGATTGTTGGACAATTATGACTCATAACGTCACTATTTATACTGATCATGGTGTTGTTGTACAAATTAACTATGTGACAAAGGAGATTGCAGTCTTATCATTTGTGATTAGATCACCAAGATATATAAATGATGAGAGGTCCTATGATTTGTTCCTTGATTGAGAATGATATGAGACAGTATCAATCAACGAATGATAAATCATTAAATATCCCTAGTCAGAGTATTATCGAGATTGGACATCGATAAATATGTAAAAGACTAGTATTACACTTGTGCGGGTTGTGAGGGCACAACGGCATAGTCCTCATGTATTTGGGTATAGGATACATGCAAGTGTAATAGGAGTTGTGTTTCACCGATGGTACGGGAAACAGCTTCGCTATGGATAGACCCCCTTGGAATTCCATTGGTAGTATGACTATGTGTCTATGGAAGTCCGAAATCAGGGTAGGTGTATTTAGTCTTAACCTGAGACTTGCACCGCTAATACTTGCGACAATCATATACTTTGGTTGCGGTCGTCCAGGGCTTTAACCGGTTCTGTGTACGCCAATACTAGGTATATTGAGAATTATTATGTGTTGGGTGTGATGTCAAGACGGAAGTATCACTCCAGTCTTAGTGGACATGATGGTCACGTAGGATACGGTATTAGTACTCTTAAATGTTGCAGCTATCGGGATAAAATGACAAGGTCAGGTTTATCCGATTATAGAGACTAGTCACCAGACATCCGACATGTGCTTCGTACGGGGCAGACACAATTCCTGCCTCAGGCCTAACATGTGACCATCCGATACTGGACAGAAATATGCAATACTACATATACTACGCCTGATACAGATCCTTTATTCCTGTAAGGATATTTCCGGAGAATTGGGTAGGCATGGCGCTTTGCTAAAGGCCAACATTATCTTGTAAATCGGTAAAACGTAGTACGAGGTACTTACGTGTTTGGATAGTTCGACGACCGTATTTACTACCAACATATCCGGGGATCTCATGGGTCGCTTCCTAAAGATTCACCGATGACGTATGACTCACACTCTAATTAATCTGTGATTAATTAGAAGAGAGAGAAAATTAATCTCGGATTAATTTCGGAGATATTTTATCTAGGATAAAATATCAATAAAGAGAGATAACGATTAATTTGGAATTAATCGGTAAATTAATATATTTGATATATTAAACGAAATTGGATTTCGACGCGGAATTAAAATTAGATTTTAATTCGGGTGAACGAATTAATTTGTTAGCGACGTGAATAGTAATTATGCTAGACATGATTATTTAATTAAATTAGATTTAATTACGACGCAACAGAAAAATCATTAATTTGAAATTATCGAACCCGAGCCCGAGATTATTTGCGAGCGCATTCGCATTTCGAATTCGAGTGCGGCACACAAGTCAAATCAAGCGTCAAATCATTAGTCACTTCAAGCGTCAAATCACTTGTCACTTTGAGTGATGTGACTTGACAACTTGATTGACTTGATATGACTTGATGGACATTGATGTTGGAGTGCGAACACTCAAGGTGGTTAAACTTGATTTATTTGACTTTTGAAAGATTAAATAAATGGTAAAACATTTTTATATTTTTGGTGATCTAATCACAAATGATAATAGTGCAATCTCCTTTGTCACATAGTTAATTTGTAAAACAACACCATGATCTGTACAAATAGTGACGCTATGGGTCATAATTGTCCAACAAGTTTCACCATTTAATCTAAATTATCATAATAAAAGTTTCACCTTTCACCCCAGCAGAAAGAAATTACCTACTCATGCTTTAAGTAAAACAAATAAAGATTTATTACTAAAATAAAAAGAAAATACAAGAAAGCTGAAAATAAACACACAAGATACTCTCTACTTAGTATTCCAGAGAAATTCCCCAGAATAAAGTATGAAGAATTCCTCTGATTTGGGCTTCAATTTCTAGGCTTCAAAATCAGCTCGCGTCGCGACGCGCGCTACAGTAGTGTCGGTAGACTTATTATTGGGTCGGCGCCGCGACACACATAGTCTTCTACATCGCGATGCGGGCTACAGTGGATGACGCATGTCGACAGGAAGCTTCGGTGAATAATTGCTTCCGCATCGCGACGCGTATAGTCCTCTGCGTCGCGACGCGCCTTGTAAAATTCCAATTTTACCATTTTGATAAAAATTTCATCGTTTTAGACCCGAATTGATTCCAGTGAGTCCCGATATTTATTTATCTACAAAATAAACACAAACACATTAAAACGTTCATAAAACTCGAGAAATTATACAAAATATTAAGTAAAAGGGGCGGTAAATATTGATATATTTTCCGCTCATCAGATTTTCTAGTGGGCTATATCGGGCGAGAATTCAATTCTCCCTTAAATAACTTCTGAATTCGTTGCTCATAAATTAACCTTGATCTAATCAAAGGCACTTGATGAATTTACTGGTTTGTTTTACTACTTCGTTTCAGAATATTTTGAACTTGTCAAATATTTCCTATTTATATACATATTAATATCTTGACTTATCATCTGTGAAAGTCACGAAGTATGTAGAAACAACATGAGCAACATGATTTAATGGACCACACACATTGCCGTGTATTAGTTCCAACAAATCTTCAGTACGGTGTCTACCACCAAGAAATGAGGCCTACGTCATTTTTCCTTGAAAAACATGACACACAAATCGGATAAGAGTTCTAAAGTAAGATTTTCAATCAAATCATCCTTAACCAATTTTCATAGACGTCTAACACCTATGTGGCCCAATCTCATATGTTTTAATTCAGTATTATTTAATTCAGGTCTTTTAGTTATATTTTCCTCTATATTAAAGGCATCTCTATATGTTTCCAAAACATAGAGACCGTTAGATAAAGATGGTGTTTTATCATATAAACATTAAAGATGGTGTTTTATCATATAAACATAAAACACCATCTTTAATGTTTATTTTATATTCTTTTTTTTAATCTAATATCGGTTAAGATATTATCTAGATGATAAAAGATGGCATATAAAAACAGTCATGTAAATCTATTTACGTTTAATAGAGAGATATAGAACAATTGTTCTTATGGCTTTGACATCTAATGTTTCGCTATTGCCAACTCTAAAGTGGATCTCTCATATGTTTAGCCTTCTTTTAATTATCATGAAGTTACAAATATGAATAGGACTACCGGTGTCTAACACCTAACCATTATTTTCTTATAAGGCTATTGAGATATCAATAATAGAAAAAATACAAAGCGTACATGAGGTTACTATTTTTCCTTTCATCTCTGGACAATCTTTCTACCAGTGTCCAGACCTTTTGCAGTGTATACATGCACACGAGCTACAAGCGGTCTTGCAATTTGTTTCTTGGAATCTTTCTTCTTATATCCCATTGTTTTCTTCTTAGACTTCTTAGAAATCTTTGAAGAGCTTGTTCCACCATGGAGGTATAAAGTGGGATTCCCTTTCTTCAAATCATGTTCTGCCTAGCGTAACATATTATGAAGCTATTAATATGTGGCTTGCATTAAATGCATCACAAAGTCGGCATATGTATCGGGTAAAGAAGACAAAATCAGATATTGGCCTACCCAATCATCTATCAAAATGTCATGTCGTTCCATATATCAGATCTGATCAATCATGTTCTAAACATGAATGCTAACCAATCATTTATCCTTGAGCGTAACATGGAACAATTCCTTAGACCTTCGATATATCTAAATTTCTCGATATGCTTCGAACAACTCTTTGAGTTCTCTCATAATACGGCAAACATTTGGTACATCTACATATTATCTAAGAAAATTAGAAATAAATTCAAAAAATATTGGATTGAGCGTAATATACATCAACCGTTCTGATTCCAAGTCAAGGCGGATGTTCATCATATACTCTAAGTAGTTTAAGACTCATTTATCCAAAATCTGTGCTAATGGTTTTGCGGCAGCCATCAACAAGACAACATTAAAACACTAGTAATATATTATTCATTTCAATATGAAAACACTAATTGATTATGATATTTTAAATCTATTAGTGCCCTCCCACTATTTTACGTAATTACGTAATCTCCCTTAACGGAAAAATAGAAATTTGACTATCGAAATTTCATAACGGGAAATGGATCCCATGACATTTACTCCACCCTTACATTAATGATGATCTTGGCCTTTATAAACTCATTAGGTAGATCTCCAAGGTCAATCACATCATGTGACTCCTAATTTGGTCATGTACCGTTTCTTATCCTCACACTAATGACGATCTCAGATTAAGACGTGTTCCATGTGTATACTTATCAAAGGGCACTAATGATCTTCGTATGTACACCCTCATAATAATGACGGTATTGGGTGACTACGTTAACTCATCATGCTACATCTAATATTTTACTGGAGTGACCTAAGTTCTGATCAGTTATACACTCATATTATTTAAAATAAAGTAATCACCAAATCATGGGTGATTTATGAAAATCAAATCATTAACATGCTTGGGTCAAAATTAAAATTTTAATTTAAAACATGCAATGCATATCCAATATGACTTATGTAAAATTAAATTAAAATATAGAGGCATAGATTCAAATACATGTCAATATGCAACATGTGTTATGTGGTTAAGCCATACATCTGATACCATTTTTTGAGGCAGTTATGGAACCCTTGGTACCCCGTGCAACAGAAGTGGGTCTAACCCAAGGATATCAGGGATAGGTATATTTTAAAATATATTAAAAATATTTTAATGAAAACTACATTCTGATATGAGTCCGTAGGAAAAACGGGGACCAAGTCGGAGTCCGGAAACTCCGGAACAGAGAAAATGAAGTTTTAGTGTTCATCAGTCCTCGGAGTCGCGACGTAGAGACTTAGGAGTCGAGACGCTCCAAAGTGCGAGAGTAATTGCGAGAGTTGAACATCTTGGCGTCACGACACGGAAGAGTGGGAGTCACGACGCAGGAAGGTCAGTGTCGCAACACAACTCTAGGCAGTGAGCAATTTCAACATTCAAAGCAATCCTAAACACTTCAAATTTTCTCCTAACATTTCAATACACCTTAAAACCAATTTTAACATCAAAACCAACTACAAAACATGTTATACAACTAACATACATGTATTCTAAATACATATATGCATTTGTTTGAATCAAAACACAAACCAATTTAGAAGCCCACTATGAAATATCTCATGAACAATTCTAGTTCACCCAGAGGTGGTCAAGTGATTCTAGAATGGTAGATATAGCTCTAAGCTTTAATCTAGAGTTTCAAACTCTAATTAATCTGTTTCACGTCCAACATGAACATCTTTGACCCAATTACAAGCATATTGTGTTCATATTTCCAAAGTATTCTAACACAATTTATTAGCCTAATTTCAACTTTAAGCTATGTAATCATGCATCCAATACATAATTCATCACTATATGTCTCACTAATGAAAACTTACTAATGAAGACCATAGCTTATAAGAAGATCAAACATTACCTAATAAGCTTGATACAAATATCCAATCTCATTCTCCTTATTGAAACTGTTGGAGAACTTCCAGGGTTTAGCAAGCTTCATTACAAGATCCAATCTTGATTCCAATGCAAGCAAGCTTCACTCCAAGATCCAATCTTGATTTCTCATAGATGAAATGTTGTAGAGATCTTCCCAAACATCTCTAAACACTTCTCTAACTTAGGCTAATTTCTCCAAGAATTACTTGTATTTAGCTTAGCATTCTCAAGCTCATTTTGTTTTTCTTAAACTTAATTAAAACATTCCTAAAGCTTGCTATTTATAGCAAAACTTAGACAATTTCTAATTAATAAAAGTTCTAATCAATTTTTAGGTGGGCTTAATCTAATTTATCCAAATATGAATAATTAGGTGTGACTAATCACATTTGTCTACCTCTTTGATTTAATCCAATTAAATCAAGACAAAAATTAGGAAATAAATTAGTTCAATGTTTGCCACTTTGATTTAATCCAATTAAAAAAAGCCAAAAACACATATACTTTCAATTACTATAATATCCTCAAATTGTAGAGATAATTATGAAATTACGACAAAGCCATCATGTAAATATTAAATTAATCCAATTAATCCAATTAGATCAAAGTAAATAATCAATGTTATCCAATAACATTTGATTATCTTAGTTGATAATTATAATATGGAATATTATCTTTTATCAAAATTAATCGGCTACCCAAGTGCTCAACGAGTACACTTTATATTGGGACTCTCTAAGTTAAGACATGTTCGTCAAATAAGCCTAGCGAATATATACGCAATTCGGCCACCTCCGAATTCGCAAAGAACACGAACGACCTTTTTGAACTATACAAGTCGAGGTAATCACATATGTTTAACAATCTCTCCGTCGTAGGCTATCTGAGTTGTGTTTAGAAAACATAGAATACACCGTCAAGTTTCCGAGACGCACATCTCATTTTGACATGTCCACGATTCTTTACAACTGATACGATCCACCCTAGGTGATCGGCTTTGGCCAAAGTCTTAAGAATCGTGACTTACTCACATGGATACCTAAACTCCTTATGGTACACATACAAGCCAACAGATCCTATATTGACTCACATTTGATTAACGAGTGCATCGATCCACACCCAACGAACATCTAGAGGCCAGACCATGAAATTTTTCTGACATCATGGCATCAAAGTGTGGAGGATCTCACACAAAACCAATGCTATCCTATAGTCAAATGATCACATATGTTACTCGACTCGAGAAGATTCCTATTGATGGTAGTGTGTACTTCCAACTATTAGGAATCACCTGTGAGTCATCCAGTATTCGGTCCAACCAATACCCACACGTCTATACGAGCTTCCAAAGCTCATGGTACATCGAGTTAAACCATTGGAACTCCAATTCTAATATACGACATGTGCTAGTCTTCTAGGTTATAGGAATTCACCGTATTCCAAAACCAACGACTATGAATATATATATACACACGTTAAGAATAGTTTATAATAGTAATACTTATCCCAATGTCGGACTACGTAGTGTCCAGTATTACTATATGATTATTCTAAGGTCGATGTCATTCTTAGCATATTTATATATCAATCTAATATGCATAATGATAATGCCATTAATAAGGTTTGAAATGAAAATGTAGTTATTTTATTAATAAATTATAAAATATAATGTATTATACATTATTCGGATTGACGCTTCAAGCACCAACTCCAACACCAGTGCTACAACTTGGCCACAAGGGAATGTATCTAACTTGTGCCACCAACATGGCTTTGACGGAACGAATGCAGCCCCAAGCTTTCAATCAATACTATGGCCTCGGCGGAATGAATGCAGCCCCGAGCCATCAAACAAACTGACCCCAAGGGAATGTACATTCCTTGTGCAACCAACATAGCCTCAGCGGAATGAAGGCAGCCTCGAGCCACCATTCAAACTGACCTCAAGGGAATGTACTCTCATTGTGCCACCAATATGGCCTTGACGGAATGAATACAGCCCTGAGCCATCAATCAATACTATGGCCTCGACGGAATGGATGCAACCCCGAGCGATCAAAGAAATTGACCCCAAGGGAATGTACCTTCCTCGTGCCACCAACATGGCCTCGACAGAATGAATGCAGCCTCGAGCCATCAATCAATACTACGGCCTCAACGGAATGAATGAAAACCTGAGCCATCAATCCACCACGGCCTCGGTGGTACGAAATCAGACCCAAGCCATCAAACTACTATGGCATCGGCGGTATGAAAGCAGACCCGAACCATCAAACTTCTACGGCCTCGGAGGAACGAATGCAGCCCCGAGCCATCATACTACTACAGCATCGACGGTACGAAAGCAGACCCGAGCCATCAAATTTCTTTCCAAGACTTAACCGCGAGGGAAGATTTTCAACTTCTAGAAATCTCCATGGAGACCAGAAATGGCATCCCACTTCAACTCATCCATCAAAACGAAAACGAAATAGAAACAAGACAAATATTACAGGTGGTGACATAGTACATACCACGCACTGACCCAAAAGAAACAACGTAGGAGCTTGAGACAACATCTTGCCCTATGCTACCTAAAATA
Source organism: Zanthoxylum bungeanum (assembly GCA_019454045.1). Classification (NCBI taxonomy): domain Eukaryota; kingdom Viridiplantae; phylum Streptophyta; class Magnoliopsida; order Sapindales; family Rutaceae; genus Zanthoxylum; species Zanthoxylum bungeanum. The sequence goes on along the minus strand of SKCR01007544.1, from coordinate 3,474 downwards.
ATAATTTGGAACTTACAGTCTAATGTCCCGGTGAACCGAGCTACGGATCGAGGGGGTGGCCAACGCCATGATACTCTCCCCATGTTAGGCAAGCCCCGAGTCTGCAAATGCCACGGAGACCCTCAAGCCTTCCCTGTTCTATGCTCCTACAGATCTGAAATGGGATGGCCAATGCCACATGGGCATTCTCATTCCCCGTGCTAGGCATATCCAAAGGCTAAAAATGCCACAGAGGCCCGCGGGCCTTTCCGATGCTATATACCTCCAAGACTAGGCAGCAAACACCACAGAGGCTTGTGGGCCTTCCCCTTGTTATGAAAACCTAAATGTATCGCAGTACCGAAACCACTAGCCATCCATATGTGTTATGATTACCTTGAGGCACCAAATGCCACGCCGACTCGTTCGGTGAGTATGCTATAGATACCCGAGGTGCCAATCGCCACACATGTCTTTATGTTATAATCATCCCTCAAAGATGCAAGTCATTGGGTGTTATCGTTCCAGCCCGGGGGTTTGATAATGACACCAGGGACTGGCGCGCCACGAGGGTGCACATTTTTCCCATATGCATTGCATCCCTTCATGCATTCCAATCATGAGTATTTCACAAGAATATTAAACATGTCTTTCTCATCCAAATAATAAACAGCAAAAGTGAACAAGGATTTTTTTAAAATGAGGAAGTATTATTCATATTCAAGGGATCTACTGCCCTTCTTATAATTTTTTTAGGGTTATTATAAGAGAGGCTCTTACTGAGAATATCTTCCTTAACATCTTCGAACAATTCTTCACCAGTGTTGCTTATGAGTCTGCCCATCTGGCATTACATTTCATTTAACAACACAATCCTAGATGGAGACTTCTGATGAAATCTTTTACATTTCATTCAACAGCTCAATGAGGGAAATTAATGGAAGTATCTTCTCAACATCTCAGCATTCCAGGGCTTTTTTGAACTGGGTACCGTCCAACTACTCCAATAGATAGGCACCAGATCTAACTAACTCGGTTACTCTGTACGACCTATCTCATTTGAAACCTAATGAACCTTTCTCGGGCCTTCTCGTATTTAGAGTAACTCGCCTCAAGATAAAATCTTCGGGGACAAAGGTTTGTATCTAAACCTTCTTATTATAGAAGTGTGTCATCCTCTGCTGATATAGCACCATATTGACTAATGACTTTTCCCTTTTCTTTTATATTAGGTCAAGATGATGTTTCACGAGGTATTTGTTCTGCCCCACCTCCAAATGCCGAACCTGATGGGTCACCATCGCGATATCTACTGGTAAAACCGCCTCGCATCCATAGGCCAATGAGAAAGGTGTTTCGCCCATGGAATCCTCGTAGGTCGTTCGATATGCTCATAACACCTCTGGTAGCTCCTCTACCCCCTTGCAAGACCCAAGTTTTGCCTTCAATTACTCTTGATGGTTTTATTTGTTGTTCTACTTGGCCATTGGACTTTGGATGAGTAGTGGAGGCGAACCTCAATGTAATCTGGAGGTCCTCACAAAGTTTCCTGAAAACTCCTCACAAAGTTTCCTGAACCTTATATTGAACTACTTCCCATTGTCCTTGATGATAGCTCCGGGGATCCCGAACTGACACACAATGTTCTTTCTGTCAAAATCTGTTGCCTTCTTCCCGGTTAGCATGGACAACAGCTCAGCTTCAACCTATTTAGTGAAGTAGTCGATTGTAACAATGGTGAACTTGGCTTTCTCCTGACCTATGGGCATCGGCTCTATGATATCTATCCTCCATTGGGTAAACGACCAAGGACTTGACAATGCGGTTATCTGCTTGGAAGCTAGTGGGGTATGTTGGCATTCTTCTCGCATCCGCCGTATGCCCGAAAGACCCTGGCCCCGTCCTGATGCATTGTTGGCCAAAAAAAACATTACCTTACCTCAATGCCTTGTGAGCAATTGATTGACCTCCACCATGGCTTCCACAGATTCCCTCGTGAATTTCCTTGAGCACGTAGTGTGCCTCCTCAGGTCTCAGACACCTCAAGTATGGCGTTGTGTACCCCCTTCGGTATAATACCTCATCTATCAAACAAAATCTTACACTCCGATATTTCAACTTCCTCGCCTCATTCTTTCCCTCAGGCACATCCCCCGTCTCTAAATACTTCTTGATTGGATCCATCCACGATGCCTCCCTCTCGGCATCTACCTCTATTACGTCTGGCATCCCAACACTTCTGAATTGTAAGCATCCTAGCGGGATGGTCTGGGGGATTTTTGACTTGATGGATGATGTAAGCCAAGCCATAGAGTTTGCCTGCTGGTTGTTCTCTCATCCGACCTGCCTGAACACTACATACCTTATCCTTTTAGCTAGCTTCTTCTATTGTCTGGAATTCACCATTTACTTACTGAATGGCCAGTTGTGAATCGCTTTTCACTATCACATCCTTAACTCCAACTTCCATGTAATGTCTTAGTCTCGCCAAAATTTCTTCGCACTCTACCTCATTATTCGTAGCTTCAAAGGCAAACCATAGAGCGTAACTCAACTTCTCTCTTCCGCTACATCAGACAATCATCCCATCCCCATATCTGTAGGCACTGCATTTTTACACATAAACCCGATGAGGAGTCTTATTTGGAGACAACTACCTTTTAAGTCACGGAGGTCACGGGAAACGGACATCGGAAGGGGAAATTCAGAATAAACAAGGTTCACTGTTTTCGTTCGTGCTGCGTTCGTGTTTACGTTCGAACGTCAAACGGATTGCGGGCGTTCGTGCCGCGTTCGAGGAAGCGTTCGAACGGTGTCGGTAAATCTGGTTTTGCTGCTAGCCTCACATCCAGCCCAATTAGCCCCCCCCAAAGCCCATAAAACACATCCCAACTTAAATAAATAAATATTAATTAAAACATTAACTAAATAATATAATAATTAAATTAATTAAATGATTAAATAAAACATATACCAAACATAAAATAAACAATTACCAACTTAAACTAAAATCATGCCTAAAATAAACAAATCACACACTAAATAAAAATATAATCATGCCTAATTAAAATCAATCAACCAATTATATTCCCAATCTAATAAGATTATTCCCAAACTTAAAATATTGTATTCCTAAACCAAGCCAATCAAATATTCAACCTTCCCTATCTAGCCAAGATTTGTCCCCCCTCAATCTTTGACTTCCCTTAACCAAACCAAATCAAATCCTTTGACTTCCCTTAACGAAACCAAATCAAATCCCTTTCCTTGTCAAGCCCAACCCTTTGCCTATAAAAAGAACCCTTCACCAACCTTCTCAAGATTGGTCCCCTAGTCCCCTAGTCCCTAGACCTTAGCTATTAGCTAGTCCCTAATTCATACACAATACACATAAAAATTACAGGAAGAAAACACTCAAAAACAGTAAGCAAAAGATAAAGAGGAAACGGCAGCGAAACCACAAGGAAACAATAGCAAAAGACGGAGAACGACGAC
>SKCR01007543.1:0-64323 GCA_019454045.1 Zanthoxylum bungeanum | reverse complement strand
GAGAGAGTGTGTTGTGGTTCGTTGGTTTGTGTATCTAATACACAAAACAAATCCAAAAAATTGTAAAAAGCCTTTCAAAAAGTCAAATACAATTTTGGAGCCAAAAATCAATAATGCTTTCCAACCACTTCCTCAATCAATAGTGACATGTTGTCAATCACTCAAAGTGACTTGACATCACATCAATCAAAGTGACTAATGATTTGACGCTTGATGTGACTTGTGGGCCGCACTTGAATTCGCAATGCGAGTGCGCCCGCAAACACTCCCGACTCGGGTTCGCTAATTCCAAATTAACGATTTTCCTTTGCGACGAAATTAAATCTATTTAAGTAAATAACTTTGCCTAGCAAATTACTATTCACGTCGCTAACGAATTAATTATAAATTAACTTGTTCGCCCGAATTAAAATCTAATTTTAATTCCGCGTCGAAATCCAATTTCGTATAATATATCGAATATATTATTTTATCGATTAATTCCAAATTAATCGTTCTCTCTCTTTAAATAATATTTTATCCCAAATAAAATATCTCCGTAATTAATCCCAGATTAATTTTCTCTCTCATCTAATTAATCCCAGATTAATAAAGTGCGAGTCATACGTCATCGGTGAATCTTCGGGAAGCGACCCATGAGATCCCCGGATATGTTGGCAGTAAACCCGATCGTCGGACTATCCGAACACGTAAGTACCAAGTAATACGTTTTTAACGATTTACAAGACAAGGTTGGCTTCTAGCAAAGCGCCATGCCTACCCAATTCTCCAGAAATATTCTTACTGGAATATGTGATCTATATCAGGCGTAGTATACGTAGTATTGCGTATTTCGATCCAGTATCGGATGTCACGTGCAAGGCCTGGGGCTGGAAATGTGTCTGCCCCGTACGAAGCACATATCGGATCTCTGGTAACTAGTCTCTATAATCAGATAAACATGACCTAGTCATTATATCCCGATGACTGCAGTACACCAGAGAACCAATTCCGTATCCTACGTGATCAGCATCTCCACTATGACTGGAGTGATACTTCCATCTCGACATCACACCCAATACACTACGATTCTCAATATACCCAGAAGAGGCGTACACAGAACCTGTTATAGCCCTGGATGACCAAAACCAAAGTACATTGATTGTCGCAAGTATTAGCGGTGCAAGTCTCAGGTTAAGACCAAATTCACCTACCCTGATTCGGACTTCCATAGACACATAGTCATACTACCAATGGAATTCCGAGGGGTCTATCTAGAGCAAAGTTGTTCTCGTACAATCGATAAACACAACCTCCTATTACACTTGCATGAGTATCCTATACCCAAATATATGAGAACTATGCCGTTATGCTCCCATAACGCGCACAAGTGCAATACTAGTCTATTCCATATTATCGATGTCGAATCTCGATAATCTACAACTTGGGATATTTAATGATTAAACCTTCATGGATTGATATTGTCTCATATCTATCAATCCGGAACTAATCATATGGACCTTCATCATTTATATATCTTGGTATCTAATCACAAATGATAAAAGAGCAATTTCCTTTGTCACATAGTTAATTTGTACAACAACACCATGATCTGTAAAATAGTGATGCTATGGGACATAACTGTCCAACAATCTCCCACTTGGCACTAGCCAATCACTCAAGTGTCCTACACCCAACTATGTACGGTTCGCTCAAACTCTGCTGAGGAAAGGCTTTCGTCAGCGGATTTGCATGACTATCCATCTGATGCAATTTATTCGATCATCACATCGCCACGATGTATGATCCGAACGAATCAGATGAATATTTGAAGTATTTATCTGGATCGTTGATGAGACCATTAATTCTTTAGCCTATGATGTAGCCTAGCTCAGCTGCTAAACAAACTATATCTAATCTAATTAGATTATTATCAATCCGAAGGCTTCTATTGCTGCCTCAGCTGCAGTAATAATCCACTTTTGTTGTTTAGTTCGATAACAGTATCTTGCTTGGAAGATTTCCAGCTCACTGTTCCGTTATTCAATCTTTATAGTACCTTTGTTACGACTTATAGTCGTTTATATCGGTTAGGAAACTTGCACACGTGAATCCAGTCACTTCAAGTTCCCTTCTCCATAGTATAAGACACATCCTTAGTTCCTCTAAGATACTAAAGGATGTTCTTAACATCAATCCAGTGACTATCACTTGGATTGCCCGATTGTGACTCCATATGCTCAAAGCATATGAGACACCAGGTCGCGTACATTTATTTCAATGTACGAGTTCTCGAGAGTACTACACCTTTAGAATATATCCAGTAGAATCTTTATTCCTAGAAAAAAGGTTGTCTCTCCCAAGAATTATCTACGGAGAAATTTTACGAAAGCCAAGCTTTCACGATTGTATTATGGGAATATCATTTCCAAGAAATGATATTCATTATTATACAGACATTCACTGTTAGTGCGCTCCCACTAACCTCCTTATATACACAAGAATCATTTTCGTTTGAATAAATCATACACCATTATGATTAAATCAAAACAATAATTCCAAGAACGCAATGATTGCTTCAATCCATCCATGGAGCGAATAACTTGCAAACCTTGTTGCCTCGTTTTGGTACGACAAAACCGTCAGGATGTAATAAACATCCTCCAAAAGGTTTCAGTTAAGGAAAGCGGTTTTGGCATTCAGCTGCCATATTTCATAAATGAAACATGCAGCATCAGCAAGCATTATCCAAATGGATTTACCGTGGCAACCGGTAAAAGGTTTCGTCGTAATCTACACAATGTTGATAACGATACCTTTTCGCTACAAGCCTAGCTTAGTACGTTGGTATGTTACCTTCCATGTATGTCTTCCTTGAAGACTTATATAGTACCAATAGGCACAATGCCTTGCGGTACAACAACTATTATCCAAACGTATTTGGTATACATGGAATCCATTTCAGATATTATGGCACTTTCCCATAATAGGGAGTCGATACCTTGTATGACTTCCTCATACGTAGTCATTTGGTCTTCCTCAATAAGATTGACATCTTTATGAGGTGAGATCAGAAATCCATACCTCCCAGGTTGTTTTCTGACCTCTCCGACTTATCGGTTCTTGTGTATTCCAGATTATTAGTATAGTTTCATCCCTGATGATCTATTTATGTTCCATTAAGGAATCGGTGCCTGGAATAGTATTACTCTGATTTTCATCGAGTTTTACTTCCTCCCACTTACCACTGCATATAGGTATTCCTCTTAGGAAAATCGCATGGCGAGCAACAATTACATTGTTCTCTAGTGAGTTGTATAAGTACTATACTTTGGTTCCCTAGGATAACCCACAACTTAGGCACTTATCCGATTTGGGTTCTTGTTTGGTATCATCCAAACATATGCCTAGCATTCCCAAATCTTCAGGAATGAGAAAACCGATTTCTTTCCTGTTCATATCTAATATGAAGTCTGTCAAATAGATTTTTATGGAACCTTATTCAAAATAAGTTTTGCACTATTTAATGCGTATCCGTTGAAGGAAATGGTAGCTCAGAGCGACTCATGATTAACCTTATCATATCCAACAAAATTCGATTTCTCTGTATGGACACACCGTCAAACTTACGTGTTCCGGGAGGAGTCCTCATTGAATGAATACTATACTCTTTCAAGTATTTGAGAAACTTATTGCTTAAGTATTTTCATCACGGTCCAATCATGATGTTTAATACTTTAGCTGATCTGTTTGTCTACTTCGTGTCGAAACTCTAAAAGTTTCTGATTTATGTTTCAAAAGAAACACATAACCATAACGCGATGCCATATCCGCAAAGGTCACGAAATATTCATATCCACATCTAGCCTAGCTAGACATGGGCCTACTTACGTCACTATGAACGAGGGCTAACAGATCGGTGGCACTTGCACTTTTACCAAGTGAAAAGTATTTTAGGCACTTTGCCTAATAAACTAGATTCGTAGAATTTTATTTGAATAGAATCAAATCTGTCCTAGTACCCACTCTTCGAAAGTGTGGATATACGAGTCTTGTTTAATTGTGTCCCAGACAACAATGCCACAATTAAGTTCAACTGATTAAATCAGTTTGAGCTATCTGTTTGTCGTGTTATATGTTTGAGATTTATTTATATTCAAAATATAAATACTGTTATTCACATCTAATGTGTTTATCTCAATATCATCTTATAAAATGAAACCACTTTAGTGTTCTAGAATATAAAGGTATACCCCAATGGGTTAAACCCTGATATAGAGATAATGTTTCTAGTCAAACTAGTTACATTATAACAGTTTCCAAATTTAGGTACACACCCGAAGGGTAGTTCTTTACTTAGGTATCTATGGTTAAAACAGTGACTTCCGTCCCATTTCCTATTCATAGATTAATCTCATCTGAAGTCAGTATCCTACTCTCAGCAGATTCTGCACATCAGCAAATATTTATGTACCACATTTAGTATCTAAAATCCAATTTTAATACTAGTAGCGAACATATTTATGACAAACATATTTGAAGTAAGAGCCTTGCCCGTTCTTCAATTCCTTCATGTCTGCCTTTTCCATACGACAATCACGCTTCAGTGACCCCGTTTGCCACAGTTTAGGCAGACATCTTCGGATATGTCCTTTGTCTTCCCAGAAGATTATAATGACTTTGCCTTTGCCGTTTTCCACACTCCAGAAGCCTTTCGGCCAAGCCTTGGCCTTCTGGGATGTCGAAGTAAGATGCGTCTTGCGCTTCTTGCCCTATAGCAAACTTTGGCTTTGTCTCCTTGAGAATAGCCATTAACTCTCCAAGAGTTTTCTATTGCAAGTTTAGTACTTCTAAGATCTAATGATAGATCTATGAAGATCCTTCAATTCCATTATCATACTATAAGGATCCAATCCTTAGTACTGATTAAGAAATTAAGGAGTCTATTTGGCAAGCTTATTGGATTAAGCACTAAAGTTATCATCACATGAATATTCCAAATATCATGTTCTATTACTTACTAAATCCGGGCTTAGGCCTAAGATGTTATTTTATCAAATAAAGTAACTTCTTAGTTTTCAGGACTATCCTGAATTTTATTCCCAATTTAAAAATTAAAGTCGTTTAAATACATTTTCACCCAGGATTATGTTTTAAACACTAATCTTTCAATTATCTTGATTCTAATAGTCCAACTATCCAATCAACGATTTTAGGTACTATTTATTACAATGATTACTATAGTCCAACTATATAATCAACTATAATTTAATTGATTAAATTCAATTATATTGATTACTATAATCCAATTATAAAATCAATTATTAATTGAAATAGTTTGAATACAACAACTGTTTTAATTAAACAATAATTAATATTAGTCCAACTAATATATTAATTTAACGACGAAAATTTGAATGAGCGCGTATGGCAAGTAACTAAACGAATATTGAAAATTTAATACTTGCCTCCCACTTTTTTCGGCGAGCCTCTAACCCTCTGTTGAGTACTCGGGAAACCTTGTTTCCTAGTGGGCTAGGATCCCGTTAAATAACACACAATCTTGACTTTGGCCAAAAATTGTATGCTAATTAACTAGGTAGATCTCTAAGATCAATTGGATCCCATCCAATTCCTAGATCCAGTAGGTGGACATCCAAGTCGAAACATATATCTTATATATGCCAATATATCCAATATATTGCCTAACCTTTTTCTTCTGAATCAACTAAGCCTTGGCTTTGGCAAAACAAACTTAGTGATCCCAGTTAAGCGGAACCCATTGACCTTGGAAAGCTTCGTAATCAATGCGATGGACAAGAAGTGATCTTGACTTTGGCCAACAAATCACAACTTGGACAAGACACCAGTATGGAACAAAGCCTTTATGATTCAAACACATCCTCGACGGACAAAGGTCTTGACTTTGGCCAACAAACCAGTGCCAGTCTTGGATCTTGAGTAAGAATCACTCAATGGAAGGAAAAACGCTTAATATGATTTGAGGTTTTTTTCGCGTGCAATTGGCAACCAATTAATATCTTTGTTAAGGTCTCATCATCATACACCCATAAGCATGCATTCTAAACACATAATAAGGCGCGTAAGTAATAAAATAATAATGATATGCATATGGATATTTAACATTGTTCCTAGAACAAATCTCTCCCGCTAGCACAAGTATTACTTCTACCCGATTACATAACACTTCTAAAGAAACCTCATTTACATTGAGGGGAATAGGTGAGAAGAGAAATACACAGAGTCAAAGAGGTAATAGGCTTGACACGCAGGTCCAATTTAATAAATTCTAAATTTATTACAACAATTTCCAAAATTGCCCCACCCATCTAATATCCATCCGATATACATTATTCATACATCACAACCATGTATTCACACAAGCATGTTATCAATCAATCTAATCCAATTAATTAATCTGAATATTAATGACCATCCAATGTTCAAACAACGATTTGATTTTGCGCGAGTCAAACTCGTTTTGCGAATAAGTACTCAAAGTACGAATTCTTGAATTAAATTAAACTACAACATTAAATCCAATTTAATTTGCATTTAATACTAATTCATTATTTAATTCCAAATTAAATATTACACTTTTTAACTTACCTTTACGACTTAGATTCTAAATCTAATCGTTACGGGTCTCAAAGCCCGATTAACATCCAATGTTAATTTAATTAAAGTCCAATATGCTTTTAATTAATTTCTAAGGCATGGACTTTTGGTCAATATGGGTCAAACCCAAATACCAAAGCCCATTTAAGGAATCACCCTTATTTGCCAAGAAACCAATTTAGGCCCATTAGGCCCATTATTATTAAAGTTCCATTAAGTAATAATTGGACTTTATGGAAATGGTTTTGGGCCCAATTGGATCCAACCAATTTAACCTAAACCAATCTTGGTACAACCAAGCCCATTAAGCCCAATTACAACTTTTCAAGCCAAATTTCCAAAACAGGCCCAATTAATTAAATTACAAAATTCCAAATTTCATAACTTAATTAACCTAAGTGTAAAGCCATAATTAATTACCCAAATTAACATTTCCAAAACAAAAATTTGTACGATTAATTATGCTCATTATCATCAAAACATGTCCAACACATTTTAATCAAAAATCAACTCATTTTCCATGCTATACTTGTCTCAGCATTTTGGGGATTTTCATGTCCGATTTGTTTTCAATCCAATTAAAACTACAATCAACATTACCCAATTGTTTCAAGTCATCCAGTGATCAAAGAAACAAAAAATACCATGACATTTAGGGCAATAGAACTCTCGGCCAAGCCTAGATCAAAGAAGCAAAGCGCCATGCCTACCCAATTCTCCAGAAATATTCTTACTGGAATATATGATCTATATCAGACGTAGTATACGTAGTATTGCGTATTTCGATCCAGTATCGGATGTCACGTGCAAGGCCTAGGGCTGGAAATGTTGAGTTTCAATCAAGTCCCAAGATCATAAATCATGCATAAAAACGAGTGAATACACATCAAAGGAGGTGCGGAATAAACTCACATTGAACGGGTTTTGATGAAATGAAGAACAAGTTGCGTTTTTGCCTCCCTCCAAGCTCGGCAATAGCTTCCTCATGCAGTGGACTGCTCGGTTGGGGGGGCTGTTTTGAGGCTCCAATAATCGGCCATGAAAGACTCCATGGAAGCTCAAAGCTTCAAGCTTTCCAAGCTCACAAATTCGTTTCCTATCACCATAATATAACCCATGTGTGTGCTAGCACTACTCTTCTTCATTTGCTTCTCAAAATTTCGGTCAAACCAGAAATTTATTTGGAGAAGAAATCGGCAGTGAAGCCGTGAATGAGAGGGAGAAGAAAAGAGAGGGAAAAGAAGAAGACCGTATGTCTGCATGTGAGAGAGAGAAGATAAAGCTTTAATATTATGTTTATTATATTTACCAAGTAAATTAAATAAAACATATATATTACTTTAATTCAAAAGTCAAAAAGTAAAAAAGAAAATGTTGCTTTTTCAACTTCTACATCAATCACTCAAATCAAGTGACAATATGTCATATCACTCAAAGTGACATTTGATTTGTCGCTTGATGTGACTAGCGATTTGACGCACGATTTGACTTGCGTGCCGCACTCGAATTCGAAATGCGAATGCGCTCGAAAATAATCCCGGGCTCGGGTTCGCTAATTCCAAATTAATGAATTTTCCGTCGCGTCGTAATTAAATGATTACGCCTAGCGAAATCACTATTCATGTCGCTAACGAATTAATTCTAAATTAATTCGTTCGCCCTAATTAAAATCTAATTTTAATTCCGCGTCGAAATCCAATTTCTAATAATATATCAAATATTATTATTTTATCGATTAATTCCAAATTAATCGTTCTCTCTCTTTAATTAATATTTTATCCCAGATAAAATATCTCCGTAATTAATCCCAGATTAATTTTCTCTCTCTTCTAATTAATCCTAGATTAATTAAGTGCGAGTTATACATCATCGGTGAATCTTCAGGAAGCGACCCATGAGATCTCCGGATATGTTGGCAGTAGTAATACGGTTGTCGGATTATCCGAACACGTAAGTACCTCATACTACGTTTATACCGATTTACAAGACAAGGTTGGCTTCTAGCAAAGCGCCATGCCTACCCAATTCTCCAGAAATATTCTTACAGGAATATATAGATCTGTATCAAGCGTAGTATACCGTAGTATTATGTATATCAGCCCAGTATCGGATAGTCACATGCTAGGGCTGGGGCTGGATAAGTGTCTGTCCCGTCCGAAGCACATGTCGGATGTCTGGTAACTAGTCTCTATAATCGGATATGCATGACCTAGTCATAATATCCCGATGGTTGCGCAACACTTAAGAGCACTAATACCATATCCTGCGTGACATCATCTCCAATATGACTGAAGTGATACTTCCGTCTTGACATCACACCCAATACACTACGACTCCCTGATAAACCTAGAAGTGGTGTACGCAGAACCGGTTAAAGCTCTGTACCACCAAGACCAAAGTCTATCGATTATCGTAAGTATTAGCGATGCAAGTCTCAGGTTAAGACTATACACACCTACCTTGATTTCGACCTCCCATAGACACATAGTCATAATACCAATGGGATTCCGATGGGTCTATCCAGAGCGAAGCTGTTTCCCGTACCATCGGTGAAACACACGACCTCCTATCGCACTTGCATAAGTATCCAATACTTATATATATGAGAACTATGCCGTTGTGCCCTCACAACGCGCACAAGTGCAATACTAGCCTATTCCGCATTATCGATGTCCTGTCTCGATAATACTCCGGCTAGGGATATTTAATGATTAATCCTTCGGGGATTGATACTGTCTCATATCATTCTCAATCCAGGAACTAATCATATGGACCTCTCTCATTTATACATTTATGGTGATCTAATCACAAATGATGAGAGTGCAATTTCCTTGTCACATAGTTAATTTGTACAACAACACCGTGATCTGTACAAATAGTGACGCTATGGGTCATTTTTTCCAATAGGAAATGTGTCTGCCCCGTACGAAGCACATATCGGATCTCTGGTAACTAGTCTCTATAATCGGATAAACTTGACCTAGTCATTTTATCCCGATGACTACAGTACATAAGAGAACCAGTTCCGTATCCTACGTGATAATCATCTCCACTATGACTGGAGTGATACTTCCATCTCGACATCACACCCAATACACTACGATTCTCAATATACCCAGAAGAGGCGTACACAGAACCTGTTAAAGCCTTGGACGACCAAAACCAAAGTACATTGATTGTCGCAAGTATTAGCGGTGCAAGTCTCAGGTTAAGACCAAATACACCTACCCTGATTCGGACTTCCATAGACACATAGTCATACTACTAATGGAATTTCGAGGGGTATATCCAGAGCGAAGCTGTTCCCGTACAATCGGTAAACACAACCTCTTATTACACTTGCATGAGTATCCTATACCCAAATATATGAGAACTATGCCGTTATGCTCCCATAACAAGCACAAGTGCAATATTAGTCTATTCCGTATTATCGATGTCGAATCTCGATAATACTACGACTATGGATATTTAATGATTAAACCTTCATGGATTGGTACTGTCTCATATCTTATCAATCCGGAACTAATCATGTGGACCTTTCATCATTTATATATCTTGGTGATCTAATCACAAATGTTAAAAGAGAAATTCCTTTGTCACATAGTTAATTTGTACAACAACACCATGATCTGTACAAATAGTGATGCTATGGGTCATATTGTCCAACACTTTTATCATTTATATATCCCGGTAATCTAATTACAAATGATAAAAGAGTAATTTCCTTTGTCACATAGTTAATTTGTACAACAACACCATGTTCTGTACAAATAGTGATGCTATGGGTCTTAATTGTCCAACAATCTCCCACTTGGCCTATAGCAAATCACTCAAGTGTCCTATACTTGAACTATGTACGGTTCGCTCAAAGAAAAATTCTTTCGTCAGCGGATTTGCAAGGTTATCATCTGATGCGATTTATTCGATCATCACATCGCCACGATGTATGATGCGAACGAATCAGATGAATAGTTGAAGTATATACTCGGATCATTGATGAGACCATTAATTCTTTAGCCTAGCTCAGCTGCTAACAGAAGTACTCCTAATCCAATTAGGATTATTAAGATCCAAAGTGCTTCTATTGCTACCTCAGCTGCAGCAATATTCCTCTTTTGTTGTTTATTTGGCAACACTATCTTGCTTGGAAGATTCCAGCTCACTGTTCCGTTATTTAAACTATATAGTATCCTTATAACGACCTATAGTCATTTTTATCGGTTAGGAAACTTGCAGCAGTGAACCCAGTCACTTCAAGTTCTCATTCTCCATAGCTTAAGAAAGCATTCTTAGATCATCTAAGATACTTAAGGATGTTCTTAACATCAATCCAGTGACTATCACTCGGATTGGCCTGATTGTGACTCCATATGCTCAAAGCATATGAGACACCAGGTCACGTACATTTCTTTCAATGTATGAGTTCTTGGAGAGTTCCAACAACTTTTAGATCTATCCCAGTAGATCTTTATTCCTAGAATAAAAGTTGTCTCTCCCAAGTATTTTATGGAGAATTTTCATGAAAGCCAAGCTTTCACCGATTGATTATGGGAATGTCATTTCAAGAAAATGATATATCATCATTATTGTTGGATAATATGACCCATAGCGTCACTATTTGTACAGATCATAGTGTTGTTGTACAAATTGACTATGTGACAAGGAAATTGCACTCTCATCATTTGTGATTAGATCACCTTAGATATATAAATGAAGAGAGGTCCCTATGATTAGTTCCTGGACTGAGAATGATATGAGACAGTATCAGTCCCCGAAGGATTAATCATTAAATATCCCTAGCCGGAGTATTATCGAGACTGGACATCGATAATGCGGAATAGGCTAGTATTGCACTTGTGCGCGTTGTGAGGGCACAACGGCATAGTTCTCATATATATAAGTATTGGATACTTATGCAAGTGTGATAGGAGGTTGTGTTTCACCGATGGTACGGGAAACAGCTTCGCTCTGGATAGACCCCTCGGAATCCCATTGGTATTATGACTATGTGTCTATGGGAGGCCGAAATCAAGGTAGGTGTGTATAGTCTTAACCTGAGACTTACATCGCTAATGCTTACGACAATCAATATACTTTAGTTGAGGTCGTCTAGGACTCTAACCGGTTCTGTGTACGCCAATGCTGGGTATATTGAGAATCGTAGTGTATTGGATGTGATGTCAAGACGGAAGTATCACTCCAGTCATAGTGGAGATGATGTCACGCAGGATACGGTATTAGTGCTCTTAAGTGCTGCGCGGCCATCGGGATATTATGACAAGGTCATGTATATCCGATTATAGAGACTAGTTACCAGACATCCGACATGTGCTTCGTACGGGGCAGACACTTATCCAGCCCCAGGCCTAGCACGTGACTATCCGATACTGGGCCGATATACAATACAATAGTATACTACGCTTGATACAGATCTTAATATTCTTAGATGGATATGTCCGGAGAATTGGGTAGACTTGGTGCTTTGCTAGGAGTCGACCTTGTCTCGTAAATCGGTAGAACGTAGTACTTGGTACGTACGTGATTCGGATACTCCGACGACCGTATTTACTGCCAACTTATCCGGAGATCTCATGGGTCGCTTCCCGATAATCCACCGATGACGCACAACTCGCACTCTTGAATAATCTGGGATTATATAGAAGAGAGAGAAAATTAATCTAGGATTAATAACGGAGATATTTTATCTAGGATAAAATATCGTCTAGAGAGAGATAACGATTAATTTGGAATTAATCGATTAAATTAATATATTCGATATATTAAACGAAATTAGATTTCGACGCGGAATTAAAATTAGATTTTAATTCGGGCGAACGAATTAATTTAGAATTAATTCGTTAGCGACGTGAATAGTGAATTCGCTAGGCGTAATCATCTAATTACGACGCGACGGAAAAATCGTTAATTTGGAATTAGCGAACCCGAGCCCGAGTGTGATTGCGAGCGCATTCGTATTTCGAATTCGAGTGCGGCAACGCAAGTCGCATCAAGCGTCAAATCATTCGTCACATCAAGCGTCAAATCAAATGTCACTTTGAGTGATGTGATTGATTGATTGATTGATTGATTGATTGATTGAAAAGACAACTTGTGACACTTTGAGTGATGTAAGTTGTTGGAATAGTTATAGTTGTTGGAAAGTTAAAAGCATTGACTTTTTGAAAGCCAAAATTGTGTATATCCTTAATATATTTTGGAAAATATATAAGGTAATATTTTTTGACTTTCAATTAACTTAACACATTTCTTCTCTCTCATTTTGCTCTCTTCTCTCACGCCCATTTGCTGAAAAACTCACTGGTTTTGGAACCAGAAATGGCGTGAATAGGGAAGCCAAGAGTTGGGTTTTCATGGTGAGAAATCCAAGTGCTAGCACACTACGAGTCTTGCGAAGGTGGTAGGGAGGTTCGACCATGAGCCGGGATCCGTCGACGAAGCTAGGAGCTCCGTTTCGCATCTCAAATTTCTATTTTTGGAGACAGTGGACTGCTGCAGTTTGGGCGTCCTTGGCAGTGCGTTTTTGGCCTTTGTTCGTCTCCAAATCGACTCAACCGATCGATGTGAGTATTCCGCTACCTCCGTTGGTGTATTCACGCATGTTTTCATAGCTTGTATGATCTTGGGACCTAGATTTAAACTAACAATGGCATCAAGAGCCTTAGGTTCAAGCATGAAACATTTAGGGTTAAAATTTGGGAAAATTGATTTTGAGCATGATTTAGTTAAATTGTTTGATTGAGCATGTTTAAATGATGTTGAATTGCATTTTGGTTGGACCAATTTGTTGAAAATTGATTTGGAATAATTTTCCCCAAATGTATCATGTTGGCCGAATGGTATGGTGAATTTTGGATTCTTGGAATTTTTGATTTTGATTCATTGGATGAAGTTAGAATCATGTAGGATGATGTTAATTTGAATCGAATTGGATTGGATTTCGAATTGGACAAAAACCCCAAAAATTCTATGTTGGCCGAATGTGATATTGCCCTAATGTCTTGGTGATTTTGATTTTGTGACATTGGATGTGTATAAAATCAAATTGGATGGTGATTTGATGTCGATTGTGGGTTCGATTGGATCGAAACCAAATCGGACACAAAATCCCTCCTTGGCCGAGAGCTTTGAAGCATGTAAATGGGTTTGATTTTTCATTTTGTGTGTTGGACATATAATAATGAATTGAGTATGATTAATTGGACTAATTGATGTTTTGGAAATGTTGATTTAGTTGATTAATCATGTAATGCACTTTAGGTAATTAAATTGCTAAATTGGATTTATGTAATTTAATTATTGAGGCCTTAAATTGGATTTGGGCTATTAAAGTTGTAATTGGGCCTATTGGGCTTGATTTTATCAAGTTGGGTTTAGGCCAAATGGATTGGATCCAATTGGGCCCAAAACCTTAACCATAAGCCCAAATGCAACTAATGAACCTTTAAAGTTCAATTGGGCCTAATGGGCCAAGATTGATTTATGGGCTTATGGGGTAAATCCCGGATTGGACTTTGGTTATCGGTTTGACCCGAGTTGACCAAAAGTCCACGCCTTAAGAAATCAATTAAAAGCCCATTGGACTTTAATTGAATTGACGTTGGACGTTAATCGGTCTTTGAGACGCGTTACGATTAAATTTGGAATTTAAATCGTAAAAGGTTTATTAAATAAAGTGTAATATTTAATTTGGAATTGAATTGAATAGTGAATTAGTATTAAATACATGTTAAATTAGATTTAATGATGTAGTTTAATTTAATTCATGAATTCGTACTTTGAGTACTTATTCGCAAAAACGAGTTTGACTCGAACAAAATCAAATCGTTGTTTGAACATTGGATGATCACTTAATTATCAGATTAATTAATTTGATTAGATTGATTGATAGCATGCTTATGTGTGAATACGTGGTTGTGTTGAATGAATAATGTATATCGGATGGATATTAGTCGGGGGGGCAATTTTGGAAATTGTTGTAATAAATTCGATTTATTAAATTGGACCTGCGTGTCCAGCCTTATCACCTCTATTCTCTTTGTATTCTCTTCTCACCTTCCCCTCTATGTATATGAGGTTTCTTTAGAAGTGTAGTGTAAGGGTAGAAGTAATACAAGTGCTAGCTTGAGTGAGAAAGGGAGAGATTTGATCTAGGATCAATGTGTTAAGTATCCATCCGCATATCATTATTATTTATTTTCATACTCGCTTTATTATGTATTTAGAATGCATGTTTAAGGGTGTATGATGATGATGAGACCTTAACAAAGATAATAAATTGGTAGCCAATTTGCACGCGAAAAACCCTCGTTATATATCAAGCGTTTATTTTCCTTCCATTGAGTGATTCTTACTCAAGATCCGAGATTGGCAGGGGTTGTTGGCCAAAGTCAAGCCCTTTTCCGTCGAAGATGTGTTTTAATCACGAGGCTTTGTTCCATATCGGTGTCTTGTCCAAGTTGTGGTTTGTTGGCCAAAGTCAAGACCACTTCTTGTCCAACGACATTGATTACGAAGCTTCCATGGTCAATGGGTCCGCGCTTGACTGGGATCATCAGGTTTGTTGTGCCAAAGCCAAGGCCTAGTTGATTCAGAGGAAAAAAGTTAGGGTATACATTCGATGTATAGGCATATATAAAATATATGTTTGGGACTTGGATGTCCACCTACTGGATCTAGGAGTTGGATGAGATCCAATTGATCTTCGAGATCTACCTAGTTAATTATCATACAATTTGTTGGCCAAAGTCAAGATTGTGTGATATTTAACGGGATCCTAGCCCACTAGGAAACACGGTTTCCCGAGTACTCGACAGAGGGTTAGAGGCTCGACGAAAAATAGTGGGAGGCAAGATTGAATTTGCAATATTCGTTCAATACTCGCCATACGCGCTCAATCAAATATCACTCGTCATATATTAAAAAGTATTAGTTGGACTAATATTTTATGTTGTTTTATATATATATATAGTTGGACTATATACAAACTCATTCAATATATAGTTGATTTTATAATTGGATTATAATAATCAATATAATTGAATTAAATGATAGTTGATTTTATAATTGGATTATAGTAATCAATATTAAAATTATAGTTGATTAAATAATTGGATTATTGTAATCATTATAATAAATAGTACCTTATTAAAATTGATTAAATAGTTGGACTATTGAAATCAAGAAGAATTGAAAAGTTGAATATTTAAAATATATAATCCTTGGATTAAATGTTTTAAATGATTTAATTTTCATATTGGGAATAAAAATAGGTTACTTTATTTGATAAAATAACTTGTTATATCAAGGCCATAATTAAGCAAATAAGTAGAGCATAAAATCTTTGGAAGATTTATGTGATGATGACTTTAGTGCTTAATTAATATACTTATCATAAATCTATTTTTAGATTTAAAAGTATTAAATTGCAATTAATAATTCTTAGAGAATTGATTTGACTATTCTAGAGATGAAAAGTCAAAGTTTGCAATTGGGCGATGTGCACAAGGTGCACATCATTTCGATATTCCGAACCCAAGGCTTGGCCAAAGGTTTGTGAAATATTGAAAAGATAATTGACATATCCCAAAGTGACTACCATTTGGATATGGCAGACACGAAGGAATTAAAGAAAGGGCGAGGCTCTAACTTTAAAAATATTTGTCAAAGTTATGTTCACTACTAGTATTGAAATTGGATTTTAAATACTTAGTGTGGTACATAAAATATATGTATTGATGTTCAGAATCCGCTATGAGCTGGATACTGACTTCAAGCGAGATTCTCTGCGAATCGGAAACGGGACGAAAGTCGCGCTGTTTCGACCGTAGATACCTAAGTTTAGGAACTACCCTTTGGGTATGTACTTAAATTAGGAACTGTTATAATGTAACTAGTTTGACTAGAGACATTATCTCTATATCAGTGTTTAATCCGTTGCGGATAAAACCTTTATATTTAGAACACTAAGTGTTTTATTATATAAAGATGATACTGAGATAAATACATTAGATGTAAATAACAGTATTTATATTTTGAATATAATAAAATCTCAAACATATAAAATGACAAATAAATAGCTCAAATTGATTTGATCAATAGAGACTTATTTGTGGCATTGTTGTCTGGGACACAATTAAACAAGACTCGTATATCCGCACTTTTGAAGAGTGGGTACTAGGACTGATTTGACTATTCAAATAAAGTCTACGAATCTAGTTTATTAGGTAAAGTACCTAAAACCTGTTACTTTGGTAATAGTGTAAGGGCCACCGATCTGTTAGCCCTATTCATGGTGAAGAAGTAGTGGGCCCATATCTAGCTAAGCTAGATGTGAACATGAATATTTCGTGACCTTAACGGATGTGGCATCACGTTATGGTTATGTGTTTCTTTTGAAGAACACAAATCGGAAACTTTTATAGTTTCGACACGAAATAGAAAAACAGATCGACTATAGTATTATTCCGTCACGGTAAGACCGTAATGGAAAATACTTAAGCAGTAAGTTTCAAACATACATGAAAGAGTATAGTATTCTTTCAGATGAGGACTCCTCCCGAGACACGTCAGTTAGACGGTGTGTCCGAACGAAAACCCAATTTTGTTGGACATGATAAGGTTTATCACGAGTCGCTCTGAGCTACATTTCCTTCAACGGATATGTATCTACAGTGCAAAACTTATTTAGAATAAGGTTCCATATAAATCTGTTTGACAGATGTCATATAGGATATGAACAGGAAAGAAACAGGGTTTCTCATTCCTAATAATTTGGGTATGCTAGGCATAACGTTTGGATGATACCAAACTAAGGACCCAAATTGGATAAGTGCCAATTATAGGTTATCCTAAGGGAAACCATAAGTACAGTACTTATAAATCTCACATGAGAACAATATGATTGTTGCTCACCATGCGGTTTTTCCTGAGAGAAAACACCGATATGCAGTGGTCAGTGGGAGGATAGTGATACTCGATGAAAATCGGAGTAATACTATTCTAGGCACGAAGTCCTTAATGGAACACAAATAGTTCATCTATGATGAATCTATACCATTAATCTTCAAATACACAAGAAACTAGTAGATCGGATAGAGTCAGAAAACAACCTAGGGTATGGGTTTCTGATCTAACCTCATAAAGATGTCAATCTTATGAAGGTATATCCACCGACTACGTTTTGAGGAAGTGATACGAGGTATCGACTCCCTATTATGGCAAAGTGCCATGAGTCCGAAATGGATTCCATGTATAACAACTATTTTTGAATACTAGTTGTTGTACCACAAGGCATTGTGCCTATTGGTACATTAAACGTCTTCAAGGAAGACATACATGGAAGGCAACATACCAACGTACAAAGCTGGGCTTTTGACGGAAAGGTATCGTTATCAACATTGTGTTAATAACGGTTCAACCTTTTACCTGTTGCCATGGTAAATCCATTTTGAAGATGCTTGTAGATAACTGCGTATTTCATTTATGAAATGTGTCAGTTATAGATCAAAATCGCTTTCCTGAAAAGGAAACTTTTGGAGGATATTTACAACATCCTGACGATTATGTATAACCGACAAACAAGGTTTGCGGGTTAATCGATCCATGTTTGGATTGAAGCAAGCATAAGGTTCTTGGAACTGTCGTTTTGAAATAATCATAATGGTTTATGATTTGACTCAAAACGAAATGATTCTTGTGTATATAAGGAGGTTAGTGGGGGAGAGCGCACTGACAGTTAAATTCCCATAAAGCAATTGGTGAAAGCTTGGCTTTCATAGATATTCTTTCAATAGAAATTCTCCGTAGAATTCTGGGGAGTAACAACCTTTATTCAAAGAATAAAGATCTACTGGGATAGATTTGGAGTTGTTAACACTCTCTGGGAAATTGTACATTTAATATGTACTTGTAGGGTGTCTCATACGCTTCGAGCATATGGAGTCACAATTGGGTCAATCCAAGTGATAGTCACTGGATTGAAGTTAAGAACATCTGTTAGTATCTGAGAGAACTAAAGATGTTGTCTTAAACTATGGAGAAGGAGAACTTGAAGTGACTGGGATCACTGCTGCAAGTTTCCAAACAGTTAAATACTGCGGTACTATAAAGTTTGAATAACGGGACAGTGAGCTGGAAATATTCCGAGCAAGATAACTGTTGCCGAATAAACAACAAATGCGGATTATTGCTGCAGCTGAGGCAGCAGCAATAGAAGCCATTTGGATCGAAAATAAATCTAATTAGATTAGATATAGTTCTGTTAGCAGCTGAGCTAGGCGTCAGCACAGGCTAAGAATTAAAGGTCTCATCGACGATCCAGATATATACTTCTATATCATCTGATTCGTTCGGATCATACATCGTGGCGATGTGATGATCGTGTAAATCGCGTCAAACGATTATCAAGCAAATCCGCTGACGAAAACCTTTCCTCAGCAATTTGAGCGAACCGTACATAGTTCGGGTGTGGGACACTTGAGTGACTGGCTATGTGCCAAGTGGGAGATTGTTGGATAATATGACCCATAGCGTCACTATTTACAGATCATAGTGTTGTTGTACAAATTAACTATGTGACAAGGAAATTGCACTCTCATCATTTGTGATTAGATCACCTTAGATATATAAATGAAGAGAGGTCCCTATGATTAGTTCCTGGACTGAGAATGATATGAGACAGTATCAGTCCCCGAAGGATTAATCATTAAATATCCCTAGCCGGAGTATTATCGAGACTGGACATCGATAATGCGGAATAGGCTAGTATTGCACTTGTGCGCGTTGTGAGGGCACAACGGCATAGTTCTCATATATATAAGTATTGGATACTTATGCAAGTGCGATAGGAGGTTGTGTTTCACCGATGGTACGGGAAACAGCTTCGCTCTGGATAGACCCCTCGGAATCCCATTGGTATTATGACTATGTGTCTATGGGAGGCCGAAATCAAGGTAGGTGTGTATAGTCTTAACCTGAGACTTACATCGCTAATGCTTACGACAATCAATATACTTTAGTTGAGGTCGTCTAGGACTCTAACCGGTTCTGTGTACGCCAATGCTGGGTATATTGAGAATCGTAGTGTATTGGATGTGATGTCAAGACGGAAGTATCACTCCAGTCATAGTGGAGATGATGTCACGCAGGATACGGTATTAGTGCTCTTAAGTGCTGCGCGGCCATCGGGATATTATGACAAGGTCATGTATATCCGATTATAGAGACTAGTTACCAGACATCCGACATGTGCTTCGTACGGGGCAGACACTTATCCAGCCCCAGGCCTAGCACGTGACTATCCGATACTGGGCCGATATACACAATACAATAGTATACTACGCTTGATACAGATCTTAATATTCTTAGATGGATATGTCCGGAGAATTGGGTAGACTTGGTGCTTTGCTAGGAGTCGACCTTGTCTCGTAAATCGGTAGAACGTAGTACTTGGTACGTACGTGATTCGGATACTCCGACGACCGTATTTACTGCCAACTTATCCGGAGATCTCATGGGTCGCTTCCCGATAATCCACCGATGACGCACAACTCGCACTCTTGAATAATCTGGGATTATATAGAAGAGAGAGAAAATTAATCTAGGATTAATAACGGAGATATTTTATCTAGGATAAAATATCGTCTAGAGAGAGATAACGATTAATTTGGAATTAATCGATTAAATTAATATATTTGATATATTAAACGAAATTAGATTTCGACGCGGAATTAAAATTAGATTTTAATTCGGGCGAACGAATTAATTTAGAATTAATTCGTTAGCGACGTGAATAGTGAATTCGCTAGGCGTAATCATCTAATTACGACGCGACGGAAAAATCGTTAATTTGGAATTAGCGAACCCGAGCCCGAGTGTGATTGCGAGCGCATTCGTATTTCGAATTCGAGTGCGGCAACGCAAGTCGCATCAAGCGTCAAATCATTCGTCACATCAAGCGTCAAATCAAATGTCACTTTGAGTGATGTGATTGATTGATGTGATTGATTGATTGATTGAAAAGACAACTTGTGACACTTTGAGTGATGTAAGTTGTTGGAATAGTTTTAGGTTGTGGAAAGTTAAAATCATTGACTTTTTGAAAGCCAAAATTGTGTATATCCTTAATATATTTTGGAAAATATATAAGGTAATATTTTTTAGACTTTCAACTTAACTTAACACATTTCTTCTCTCTCATTTTGCTCTCTTCTCTCACGCCCATTTGCTGAAAAACTCACTGGTTTTGAACCAGAAATGGCGTGAATAGGGAAGCCAAGAGTTGGGTTTTCATGGTGAGAAATCCAAGTGCTAGCACACCGAGTCTTGCGAAGGTGGTAGGGAGGTTCGACCATGAGCCGGGATCCGTCGGACGAAGCTAGGAGGCTCCGTTTCGCATCTCAAATTTCTGTTTTTGGAGACAGTGGACTGCTGCTGTTGGGCGTCCTTGGCAGTGCGTTTTTGGCCTTTGTTTGTCTCCAAATCGACTCAACCGATCGATGTGAGTATTCCGCTACCTCCGTTGGTGTATTCACGCATGTTTTCATAGCTTGTATGATCTTGGGACCTAGATTTAAACCAACAATTATATATAGGGCAATCATTGTCAGTGCGCTCCCACTAACCTCCTTATATACACAAGAATCATCTTTGTTTTGAATTAAATTATATACCATTATGATTACATCAAAACGATAGTTCCAAGAACGCAATGCTTGCTTCAATTCATAAATGGATCGAATT
This sequence comes from Zanthoxylum bungeanum, assembly GCA_019454045.1. Taxonomy (NCBI): domain Eukaryota; kingdom Viridiplantae; phylum Streptophyta; class Magnoliopsida; order Sapindales; family Rutaceae; genus Zanthoxylum; species Zanthoxylum bungeanum. The sequence continues at coordinate 42,945 of SKCR01007543.1, read as the reverse complement.
AACTTACAAACCTTGTTTGCTTGTTTAGGTACGACAAAACCGTTAGGATATTCATAAACATCCTCCAAAAGGTTTCCGTTGAGGAAAGTGATTTTGATGTTCAGCTGTCATATTTCATAAATGAAATATGCCGCATTAGCAAGCATTATCCAAATGTATTTAACCATGGCAACGAGTAAAAGGTTTCGTCGTAATCGACACAATGTTGATAATGATACATTTTCGCTACAAGCCTAGCTTTGTACGTTTGTATGTTGCCATCCATGTATGTCTTCCTTGAAGACACATATAGTACCAATAGGCACAATGCCTTCCGGTACATCAATCAGTGTCCAAACTTGGTTGGTATACATGGAATCCATTTCGGACATCATGGCACTTTGCCATAATAGGGAGTCGATACCTTGTATCACTTCCTCATACGAAGTCGGTTTGTATTCCTCAATACGATTGACATCTTCATGAGGTAAGATCAGAAACCCATACCTCCCAGGTTTTTTTCTGACTCTCTCCGACTTGCGCGGTTCTTGTGTATTTGAAGATTGTGGTATAGTTTCATCACTGATGAACTATTTGTGTTCCATTAAGGAATCGGTGCCTTGAACAGTATTACTCCGATTTTCATCGATTTTTACTTTCCTCCCACTTACCACTGCATATAGGTATTCTTCTCAGGAAAACTGCATGGCGAGCAACAATTACATTGTTCTCTTGTGAGTTGTATAAGTACTATACTTGGTTTCCCTAGGATAACCTACAAATTAGGCACTTATCCGATTTGGGTTTTAGTTTGGTATCATCCAAACATATGCCTAGCATTCCCAAATCTTCAGAAACGAGAAAACCATGTTTCTTTCTGATGAGTGATAAATCTATCACTATTTCTCACTCATTTAACCTAATATTTTGTATAGTTTCTTGGGTTATGTGAATATTTTGATGTGTTTTGTGTTATTTTATAGATAAATAAAGTTTCAGGACATTCTGGAGGTGATTTGGGGAAAAACGGGAAAAATTGGCAAAAAGGGCAAAATGGTAATTTCTCCGCGTCGCGACGCCCAAGTCATTAGCGTCGCGACGTCTAACTTGCACCGGAGTCTGCTAACATGCGCCGGGTCAACAGATCAGAATTTGAGATGTTTGACTTTGCTAAAATGCGCCGTGCCACGTGTCACCATCACAGCCGAGCTGCTAATGTGCGTCGTGCCACGTGTCATCATCCTACGGTGCCGACACTCTCAATTACCACGTGTGCCACGTGTCATCCATGTCATCGCCACGTCATCGGTCAACGAGTCAACTCTACCACGTGTCGTGCCACGTCAGAAGGTCAACCGAGTCAACATGCCACGTCAGCATCAGCCAATAACAGCGTGACACGTGTTGCAATCCTACGGTGCCGAAAATTGATCTCAGCCGCCTTGCCACGTCAGCGCCACATCATCGCCACGTCAGCATAATAATTGAGTTCTTAGCCGCCACGCCACGTATCACCTTATCCTCTTAGCCACCTAGCAACGTGTCAAGCCGAGAGCATGCCACGATTCATATTCTGGCGTAGCGATGCCAAAGCCCTTGGCGTCGCGACGCTGGAAGCTTACCCGCGCCTATAAATTGAGCTCGAGATTTCAGAATTTGTTGTACCATTCTCTCCCATTTCTTTGATGTAAATAGGGAGTTTCTCTCTCTAAGTTTCGTTTTATTTTTATTTTTTAGTTTTGTAATAACTTTAATTACGTTTTGTAATAATAGTAATTTACTTTCTTACTTTTTACAGTTTTTACTATTCATCATGAGGAGGTAACTTTCCCAGCTATGCTGAAAGGTAATTCTTTTACTATTGCTATTTAGATTAATCTCCCTTAAAAATAATATATTCACTATTTAAAATTTGACTTAAAAAGGATACCGCTATATTGGTCGGTTGGTAATTTAATTTTAATATGGTTTAAACCTGACTAATCAAGGATACCGCCAGATTGGTCGGTTGGTAATTTGATTTTGGTTCCGCCTTTATGGCTGGTTTATTTTGGTTCCGCCTTTATGGCTGGTTATGGACAAATATAACCGCCTTAATGGCTGGTTTGACTTAATTTGACTTAATCAGGATACCGCCAAATTGGTCGGTTGGTAATAATATCAAAAGTATATATTATTTTATGGGAGATATCTAAATTGGTAGTAGTAAAAGTAATTCCTTTTACCTTAGCATTTATTTTATTGTAATTTACCTTTTTAGTATTTACTTTATCGTAATTACTTTTCAGTATTTTATGTCTTTTATTTTACCAGCCCTAGCTATGTGTCGTAACTAAATTAGTATCTGGGGTTGTGATGAATTTCAATATCACCGGTTTATAAGAGGTTAGATTATAGTTTGGGTAATATAAAGATTTATTTATTGAGTCTTAATCTTAATACTTTTTAATTAACTGGCCATAATAAATTGACTAGGTAAACTTAAAAAGAACTAGACATAGGGATTTTAAGTTTAAGACCTCAGACTCAATAGCCCACGATCTTCTTGAGGATAGATAACCCTTTAATAGATTTCCTTACAGGATAGGAATATACCTGTCGGGCGGGGCTAGCCATAATTGGAACTTAATCTTAATGAATCTAGGTAATTTGGTTGACATAGACATATGGTTCAATTGGATTATACTAGGTATTTGTAATTGACCATCGGAAGAGGCTTTTACATAATTTAGTGTTCCAGGTTAATAAATCAATATTTTACCCAACTATATGATTACCACTTCATCTTTAAAATGATATTAAAAGAAATCACAACCCTAGATAGTTTTTAATATTGAATTTTCTTAAAATCTACTTTCGAACAATTTTATTTACTTGTCTTTAAATTTAGAATCGTCGCCATTTCAAATCAATTAAACAACCTGTTAGATACTAGTAATAATTTGACCTCATAAACTAAATAACTTAGGTATTAAGTCCTCGTGGGATCGATACTTTTTATACTACTTGAACGATACGTACGCTTGCGTTATACGTGTGGTTTACGCCGGTCAAGTTTTTGGCGCCCGGCGGGGACTTATTTATCTTTTATATTAGTTTAGGGGTTAGATACCGTTACTTGTGTCTAATTTTCTTTTTACTTATTATTTTCGTTTTAATTGTGTTTCAGGTCATCAGAAACTTCATGAGATGAACCAGAAGCTTTGAACTTCGACCGCTTGACCCAGAAATTGAAAGAACCATCAGACAGTCGAGAAGGAAAGACGAGAAGGCCAAGAAGCTTTAGTCAACTTGGAACCTGAACCTTGGAGGTTGCACCACCAATTCCCATTCGAGACAGAACCATTCTGGTGATTGACAGACTCATTTCTTGTATTGTACTTCCTCCCTTACCAGCAAATGCAGGAGACATCAAAACATGCATTCAAATGATTCAGCAGTCAGTTCAGTTTGGGGGGAATGCAACTGAAGATCCTAATGCCCATATCAGCAACTTCCTAGAAGTTTGCGGCACTTTCAATTACAATCGAGAAGCTGAAGAAGCAATGAGACTGCGTGTTTTTCCATACTCCTTGAAGGACAGAGCTAAAGCTTGGCTACATTCACTACCAGCAGGCTCTATCACAACATGGAACACTTTAGCCACCAAATTTCTTGCAAAATACTTTCCACCAGCCAGAACCGGAAAGCTGAGGAATGACATCACATCCTTTGTGCAACAAGACTCAGAAACTCTCTACGAAGCTTGGGAAAGGTACAAAGATTTACTCCGGAAATGTCCACACTATGAGATTCCAAAATGGCTTCAAGTCCAAACATTCTATAATGGACTTTCTGGAATAATGAGAACCACAATAGATGCTGTGCTGGGGGAGCTTTAATGGCAAAAGGAGAAGATCAAGCCTGGGAACTAATCGAAGAAATGGCCAACAACAATTCATTGTCGCCAACTGAAAGGAGCATGATCCAAAGAATTGCAGGAATTTATGAAAGTGGAGCTAATACAGCAGTCAACACCAAGCTAGATCAGATATGCAAATTCATGGAAACTCTTACCACTGGATCCACAAGTTCACCATATGGAGGAGCACAGAGAATCAAACCAACTTGAAGAAGAAACGGTGAATGAATTTGTCAACAATTTCAACAGACATGGGAACAATCCCTATTCCAACACCTACAACCCAGGGTGGAGGAATCATCCTAATTTTTCATGGAGCAACAATTCAAGCCAACAGCGGAACTATCCACCACCTGGATTCCAGCAACAGAACAAAGGCCCGGAGTAGGAAAATGAACCAGGATTAGCAGAAGTGCTGGCTCAGTTAAAAAAGTACGATGCTATCTTTCAAAGCCAATCAGCTTCCATCAAAGCACTGGAGAATCAAATCGGACAACTGGCCAATGCTCAGAGTTACAGACCACCATAAAATCTTCCCAGCAACACAGAACCCAATCCAAGGAACCGAGGGAATGAGCAATGTCAAGCCATTACTTTGAAAAGCGGTACTGAAATCAACAAAGATGTTGGAATCAAGATGTCCTAAGAAGAAGTTCCAAATAAGCTGAAAATAGATGAGGAAAAAGAAGTAAAGGAAAAGAAAGAAGAGTAAAGGAAAGAAGCAAAGGAAAAAAGAACAGATCACTCCACCTCCACCTTTTCCTCAGCGTCTTCAGAAAAATAAACTGGACAAGCAGTTTGCTCGATTCCTGGAGGTTTTCAAAAAGCTGCACATCAACATCCCATTTGCAGAAGCCTTGGAAGAAATGCCCAGTTATGTCAAATTCATGAAACATATTCTTTACGAAAATGAAGATTGGAGAGACTACGAAACAGTAGCATTAACGGAAGAATGCAGCGCCATTATTCAGAGGAAACTTCCCCCGAAGTTGAAAGATCTTGGCAGTTTCACAGTTCCATGCACCATTGGAGAACATTATATCGGTAAGGCTTTATGTGATTTAGGTGATAGTGTTAACTTGATGCCTTTTTCTATTTACAGGAAACTGCAGATTGGAGAAGCAATGCCTACCTCAGTTTCATTGCAACTTGCTGACCGAACACTTGCATTTCCAAGAGGTGTTGTTGAAGATGTGTTGGTAAAAGTAGACAAACTAATTCTCCCAGCAGATTTCATCATCCTTGACATGGAAGAAGACAAAGAAATACCTATCATTCTTGGGAGACCATTCTTGGCTACAGGTAAAACTGTGATTGATGTGCAAAAAGGAGAACTGACCATGAAAGTACAAGACCAACAAGTGACCTTTAATGTTTTCAAAGCCATGAAATTCCCGAGTGATGAAAAGGAAGAAGAATGCTTCAGAGTTGATGTTGTTGAAAGTATCGTTCAAAATACTGAGCCAAATCCCACAGATACACTTGAAGCTTGCATCACCAACATGACTGACAGTGAGCTAGATGCTGAAATCCTGGAATGTATCAACTACCTTGACAAACCATTCCGATTCAAAGTAAAACACCACCAGTTGAAAGTTTGGAACTACCAAAGAAAGATCGAATCAAGCCTTCGATTGAAGAACTACCACAGTTGGAGCTAAAGTTACTTCCGAGCCATCTCAGGTATGCATTTCTTGGAAACTCTTCTGAATTACCTGTTATTATTTCTTCTTCACTAACATTGGAGCAGGAAGAAAAGTTGTTGAGAGTGTTACGAGAGCACAAGAGAGCCATTTGCTGGACTATAGTAGACATTCGAGGCATTAGTCCATCATTTTGCATGCACAAAATCTTGATGAATGATAAGTACAAACCCACAGTGGAGCATCAACGAAGACTCAATCCAATCATGAAGGAACTCATGAAGAAAGAAATCATCAAATGGTTAGATGCTGGCATCATTTACCCCATCTCAGACAGTAGTTGGGTGAGTCCTATGCAGTGTGTACCAAAGAAATGAGGAATTACTGTGGTCACCAATGAAAAAAATGAGCTAATCCCAACAAGAACAGTTACTGGATGGAGAGTATGCATGGATTACCGAAAACTGAACAAAGCCACGAGGAAGGACCATTTTCCATTACCATTTATTGACCAGATGTTAGACAGACTGGCAGGACATGAGTTCTATTACTTTCTGGACGGATATTCAGGGTACAATCAGATTGCCATCGCACCAGAAGACCAGGAGAAAACTACCTTTACTTGTCCCTATGGTACTTTTTCTTTCCGCAGGATGCCATTTGGATTATGTAATGCCTCTGCCACATTTCAGCGTTGCATGATGGCCATTTTCTCAGACATGCTAGAGCAGAGTATGGAGGTATTCATGGATGACTTTTCTGTATTTGGAGATTCTTTTGACCATTGTTTGCAAAATTTGGAACATGTGTTACAAAGGTGCGAAGATACAAACTTGGTACTCAACTGGGAGAAATGCCACTTTATGGTGCAAGAAGGCATTGTTCTCGGACACCGGATCTCACAAAAAGGGATAGAGGTAGACAAAGCTAAGATAGAGACAATGAAAAAACTACCTCCACCAACATCAGTTAATGGTATTCGAAGTTTTCTTGGACATGCAGGTTTTTACAGGAGATTTATCAAAGAATTTTCCAAGATTGCTAAACCTCTATGCAATCTTTGGAGAGAAGGATGTGTCTTTCCACTTCACCAAAGAATGCCAGGAAGAAGCTTTGAAATCTTAAAAAACAAAGCTGGTCTCTGCTCCCATCATAGTAGCACCAGACTGGACCCTTCTATTTGTGGTAATATGTGATGCTAGTGATTTTGCTGTAGGTGCAGTTTTGGGACAACGTAAAGCAAAGATTTTCCACACAATTTACTACTCCAGCAGAACTTTGAATGAAGCTCAACTCAACTACACAACCACCGAAGACTCAATTCCGTTCCTATCTGCTAGGTACAAAAGTGGTGGTCTACACAGATCATTCAGCAATCAAATATCTGATCACGAAAGAAAGATGCCAAACCCAGATTGATTCGTTGGATACTTCTTTTGCAAGAATTCGATGTGGAAATTCGAGACAGGAAAGGAACAGAGAATCAGGTGGCAGATCATCTATCGAGGCTCGAGAATGGAGAAACAGTTGACAAAGAATTGTCAATCAAAGAAACTTTTCCAGATGAACAACTTTTTGCCATGAAACAACATGAAGTCCCTTGGTATGCTGACTATGTCAATTACATTGTGACAGGAAAATGGCCGTTGGAATGGACAACTCAGCAACGGAAGAAGTTCTTCAAAGAAGTCAAACATTATGTCTGGGATGAACCATACATGTTCAAACGGTGTGCTGATCAACTACTGAGACGATGTGTTCCACATTAGGAAATCAACAGTGTTTTGCAACACATTCATTCATCACCATATGGCGGATACTTCAGCGGAAAAAAAACTGCAGCCAAAGTCCTACAATCAGGTTTGTTCTGGCCCATTCTTTTTAAAGATGCTTATCTTTTTGCTTTTTAATGTGACAGGTGCCAGAGAATGGGAAATATTTCCAGGAGAAACGAAGGACCGTTGCAAAACATTCTAGAAGTGGTGATATTCGATGTATGGGGTATTGATTTCATGGGACCCTTTGTTCCATCATTTGGAAACCTGTACATCCTGGTTGGTGTAGACTACATCTACAAATGGGTCGAAGCAATTGCATTGCCATCTAATGATTCAAAAGTGGTGATCAAATTCCTGAAAAAGAACATTTTCACTCGGTTTGGAACACCTCGGGAAATTATCAGTGATGGTGGCTCTCATTTCTGCAACAAATACTTCGATGCACTCCTATCCAAATACGGAGTTTCTCACAAAGTTGCCACTGCTTACCATCCACAGTCAAATGGACAGGTTGAGGTTTCAAACAGGGAGATCAAGAGAATCCTAGAAAGGACCGTTGGATCAACAAGGAGGGACCGGTCAACAAAACTAGATGATGCATTATGGGCCTACCGGACAGCTTACAAGACACCCATTGGTATGTCCCAATATCAATTGGTGTTTGGGAAAGCGTGCCATCTACTAGTTGAGCTTGAGCACAAGGCGTACTGGGCACTGAAGAAGTTGAATTTTGATTCACAAGCTGCAGGAGAGAAAAGACTGCACCAACTCAACGAATTGGAAGGAGTTTCGTCTACAGGCTTATGAGAATGCCAAATTGTACAAGGAAAAGACCAAAAAATGGCATGACCGAAAAATAGTGCACATACAGTTGGAACCAAGGCAGCATGTGTTATTGTACAATTCGAGAATGAAACTTTTCCCTGGAAAGTTGAAATCTAGGTGGTCAGGTCCATTTGTGATCACTCAGGTTTTACCATATGGAGCTGTTGAGTTACTGGATCCCAATACCAACAACACATTCAAGGTTAACAGTCAGCGTGTCAAGCACTACTGGGGAGAATCATTTGAGTGACAAAAGAAAGTGTCACACTTTCAGATCCAGCCTAACGTTCAGAAGTCACGTCTAGCTGCGACTTTAAATTAACGTAGGGAGGCAACCCATGCAATTTTTGTATTGTGATTTGGGTAAATGATTACGCTGGGAGGCAAACATTACTTAAGCATTTTTGTTGATAGTCAATTGGTTGTGGTCAGTGAAATAAGCTTTTGTGAATGATTAAGTGATTTGTATACGATGAGAGTTTAATGCATGCATGAAGACATTTTAATAGTTGGTTAATCAAATGGTATGAAAAGCTGCTAAGACATCATGGAAATCTCTTTCAAAGCAATTTCTTCTCTCCTCAAAAATCTTGATAAAAGTATACAAAACTCGCTGGAACGGATGAGGTTACTAACAATCCATGGTGTTCCTAATGATATTCGTTGGGTAATTGAAGCACGAGTCCGATTGGCAGGTGAGTCTTCTGAATCGTTATTTCACATCTGCCTGGTTGTGGAGAGAAGCACCTATGCAAAGAAACGTAGAGCTAAGCAAATGGATGTTGATACAAATGTGCATGATGGAATTGCAATACTCGTTGTCGTTCTTTAGGAATGGTATCTGATAATCGCGAAGACAAAATTAAATTCATTAGGGATGGCTTGAGTAAGGAGTCTTTAGATGATATATCTTCGACTCTTGAGACGCATCCCAGTGGATATGTTCATATAGCCATTCGCAAATTACATACACAATTTCAAAAAGATAGACAACTGTTAAGTCTCGGGAATCTGACTCAAAAAGACCATGTTTGCCAATTTATAAGAAAATTGGATGGGAAGCTTGTCCCTGACTCATAGACGTTAATCAAGCTGTAAAATCTTGTACATATTATATCTCTTTGTCTTTTCTTAATAATTATAATTTTTTTTGTTGTTTTCTTTTTTTTCTCCGATAGGATCCAGACCTTTTTGACTATCACGATATTATTTCGCTACTAATCATCCTCTGGAAGATACTTGTGCTGTTTTTACTCACCTTTTCAGGTATATAAATTCAACTCATCATTGCACTTTTGAAGACATCCAGAGTAAAAAAATGGAAGCCACTTCAAGAAGACGAGTTGAAAACATTTGTGGTTTTGCGGTAGCACTGTTGGTACTAAACCACAATACATAGAAGCAGCACAGGAATTGGGTCGAGTCTTAGCTGCAAGGAATATGCACTTAAATATGGCGGGGAGGTAATCTTGGACTTATGGGGATTGTTTCAAGGCCGCACAGGAAGGAGGCAGTCACGTTTTGGGAATCATCCCAAAACCCTTGGCAGAGGCAAATCTTATGAACCATCAAACGGAGAGGAACTGATCGTACCAGGTATGTCTGAACGACTAGTGGAAATGATTAACCGTGCTGATACTTTTATTGCTTTGCCAGGTGGCTTGGGTACATTGGAGGAAATTTTTATTGTGTTATCTTGGGCGAACTGAACATACACCAGAAACCAATTGGGTTGTACAACGTTGATGGATTTTATGATTTTCTTGTGTGTTTCTTGATGATGCTCGGAGAAATGGGTTCATATCAAAACCTTTAAAAGAACTCTTATTTACTGCCAGAACTACTCCAGATCTAATTGACCAACTCATAGCCTATGAACCAAAAGTTGACCCTATCATTTCAAATATAAATTGGTCCGAGGACGATCGTGTAAGAGGCGTCAAATTAATCTGGATCTTAACCTTTAATTCCTGTAGATTTTCAGCTAACCAGGTATTATTTTCTAAACTTTTCTTCTACTGTTTAAGACATTGGGGACAATGTCTCACTTTGGTTTTGGGGAGCGAATTAGTTGATTAGTACCTTGTTTTTAGTTTGTGTGTTGTTTTTTATTTTTAGTTCAAAATTTTTCGAAAAATACAAAAAAATTGAAAAAAATTCAAAAATTACAAAAATATTTTGTGTTTTTTGTGTTTTTGTTTTGACTAAAAAGGTGAAATTGGTAAGAGATAGCCGAGTAAGGAATTTCTACTCCTGAGACGTATCAAACCTATTTCGGAACAAGTTAATTTTTGTTTATTTCATTTTTAAATTATTTAATTCTATAAAATCTCCATAAAACGGACTAAAATGGATCTTCTTATGTTCAGTTCGTTGACAGTATTATCAACATACATGGAAACATACGGACATGAGCTAAAATTGAAAAGTTTGTAATATTCAGTGCTCTAGTTTAATGGAGGAAGCATCTCAAAAAGCAGTGGAGTAAAAAAAATATAAAAAAAAAAAAAAAAAAAACGTCCGAGATCCGAGTTATTAAGTCTGTAAGGGTGTTTTAAAACCTAGTGCCCTAAAACCAACTGGTTTGGGAGTCACTGGCCCAAAGCTCGTTACATGGATCAAAGATGCTACAAAAATATATATATCTGAAGTCTGGGTAATTAAGTCCGTAGGGGTATCTTAACACTTGGTGCCCTAAAACCAACTGGTTTGGGAGCCACCGACCTAACACTCGCTACATAGACGGAAGGTATTGTATATAAATAAAAAAATAAAGAAAAAAATCAAAGAAAAAATCAGAAAAAAAATTATTCCATTGCTACAAAAAGGTGTGAAATTTGATAAATCTTTAGGACAAAAATATTACTCTCTTATCAACTATACTTGTGACTGTTGTGGGCAAAAATGAAGTTGATTAATCTTATGTTGGCTGTGTTTCTGAAGAATGGTAAAAATGATCGGAGAATTTACTTATTTGGTAATTTAGAATGAAACAAAACAACTAGTAACTTGGAGTAGAAGTTTCACTAGATTAGTTACTTACTTCTTTATTCTCTTTTCGCTTGTCTTTTTGCTTTTGTGTGCATTAGTTTTAACTAACATTTTACTTTTGTAAAATGTTTGTGGGTATCATTGCTGTAAACCCTCACGAGACTACAACTCGTCCACTAGGGACACCTAGGGGTTTAAAGGCTTGTTGCATATGCTAAATGCAACCGTGATCCCTGCGAAAGTGGCTTAGTTAAATTTTAATTATGTTATTTTATTCTGTGTTTTGCTCGAGGACTAGCAAAATGTTAGGTTTAGGGGTGTGATGAGTGGTAAATCTATCACTATTTCCCACTCATTTAACCTAATATTTTGTATAGTTTCTTGGGTTATGTGAATATTTTGATGTGTTTTGTGTTATTTTGTAGATAAATAAAGTTTCAGGACATTCTGGAGGTGATTTGGGGAAAAACTGGAAAAATTGGCAAAAAGGGCAAAATGATAATTTTAATTACGTTTTGTAATAATAGTAATTTACTTTCTTACTTTTTACAGTTTTTACTATTCATCATGAGGAGGTAACTTTCCCAACTAGGGTGAAAGGTAATTCTTTTACTATTGCTATTTAAATTAATCTCCCTTAAAAATAATATATTCACTTTTTAAATTTTGACTTAAAAAAGATACCGCTATATTGGTCGGTTGGTAATTTAATTTTAATATGGTTTAAACCTGACTAATCAAGGATACCGCCAGATTGGTCGGTTGGTAATTTTATTTTGGTTCCGCCTTTATGGATGGTTTATTTTGGTTCCGCCTTTATGGCTGGTTATGGACAAATAATACCGCCTTAATGGTTGATTGGACTTAATTTGACTTAATCAGGATACCGCCAGATTGGTCGATGGTAATAATGTCACAAGTTTATATATTATTTTATGGGAGATATCTAAATTGGTAGTAGTAAAAGTAATTCATTTTACCTTAGCATTTATTTTATTGTAATTTACCTTTCAGTATTTACTTTACCGTAATTACTTTTCAGTATTTTATGTCTTTTATTTTACCAGCCCTAGCTATGTGTCGTAACTAAATTAGCATCTGGGGTTGTGATGAATTTAAATATCACCGGTTTATAACGGGTTAGATTATAGTTTGGGTAATATAAAGATTTATTTATTGAGTCTTAATCTTAATACTTTTTAATTAACTGGTCATTAATTAAATTGACTAGGTAAACTTAAAATGAACTAGACATATGGATTTTAAGTTTAAGACCTCAGACTCAATAGCCCATGATCTTCCTTGAGGATAGATAACCCTTTAATAGATTTCCTTACAAGATAGGAATATACCTGTCGGGCGGGGGTACCCATAATTGGAACTTAATCTTAATGAATCTAGGTAATTTGGTTGACATAGACATATGGTTCAATTGGATTATACTAGGTATTTGTAATTGACCATCGGAAGAGGCTTTTACATATTTTAGTGTTCCAGGTTAATAAATCAATATTTTACCCAACTATAAGATTACCACTTCATCTTTAAAATGATATTAAAAGAAATCACAACCCTAGATAGTTTTTAATATTGAATTTTCTTAAAATCTACTTTCGAACAATTTTATTTACTTGTCTTTAAATTTAGAATCGTCGCCATTTCAAATCAATTAAACAACCTGTTAGATATTAGTAATAATTTGACCTCATAAACTTAATAACTTAGGTATTAAGTCCTCGTGGGATCGATACTTTTTATACTACTTGAACGATACGTACGCTTGTGTTATACGTGTGTGTTTACGCCGGTCACTTTCCTGTTCATATCTAATATGAAGTCTGTCAAACAGATTTTTATGGAACCTTATTCAAAATAAGTTCTGCACTGTTTAATGTGTATCACTTGAAGGAAAATGGTAGCTCAGAGCGACTCATGATTAACCTTACTATGTCCAACAAGGTTCGGTTTCTCCGTTCGGACACACCGCTCAATTGAGGTGTTCCAGGAAGAGTCCACATTGAAAGAATATTATACTCTTTCAAGTAATTAAGAAACTTATTGCTTAAGTATTTTCCACCATGGTCTAACCGTGATGGTTTAATACTTTAGCCGATATGTCTGTCTACTTCGTGTCGAAACTCTTTGAATTTATCAAAAGTTTCCGATTCGTGTTTCAAACGAAACACATAACCATAACGCAATGCCACATTCGTAAAGGTTACGAAGTGTTCATATCCACCTCTAGCCTAGCTAGATATGGGCCTACTTACGTCACTATGAACGAGGGCTAACAGATCGATGGCTCTTGTACTTTTACCAAGTAAAAGGTGTTTTAGGCACTTTTCCTAATAGACTAGATTCGTAGACATCATTTAAATAGAATCAAATATGTCCTAGTATCCACTCTTCAAAAGTGTGGATATACGAGTCTTGTTTAATGTGTCCCGGAAAACAATGCTACAAATAAGTCTCTTCTGATTAATTCAGTTTGAGCTAATTTTTTTTGTCATGTTATACGTTTGAGATTCATTATATTCAAAATGTAAATACTGTTATTCACATCTAATGTGTATATCTCAATATCATCTTTATAAAATAAACACTTTAGTGTTCTAGAATATAAAGGTATACCCGCAAAGAGTTATACTCTGATATAGATATAATGTTTCTAGTCAAACTAGGTACATTATAACAGGTTCCTAATTAGGTACACACCCAAAGGGTAGTTCCTAAACTTAGGTTTCTACGGTTAAAACAGCGACTCTCGTCCTGTTTGTGATTCGCAGATAAATCTCAACTGAAGTCAGTATCCTGCTAATCAGCAGATTCTGCACATCAGTACATATCTTATGTACCACATCTAGTATCAAAATCCAATTTTGAAACTAATAGCGAACATGTTTATGACAAACATTCTTAAAGCCGGAGCCTTGCCCCGCCTTTAATTCCTTCACGTCTGACTTTTCCATATGGCAGTCATGCTTCTAGTGACCCCGTTTGCCACAGTTTAGGCAGACATCTTGGATATGTCCTTTGTCTTCCTAGAAGACTGTGATGATTTTGCCTTATTAGAAGCTCTGGCTCTGCCTCTTAGAGCATAGCCATCAACTCTCCAAGAGTTTACTCTTGGTTCATAATAAACCTGCCCCGGCTTTTGGGTATAGACTATAAGATCAAATCTTTGGTAGTCTCGGCCACGTAGGTAATGCCCAGCTAACCTAGCTGATCGATGTCAGCAATCATCTGCGACACCTAGTGCTCGACAGATGTACCCTCTGACATACACGAGCTAAGGAGCTTCTTATGTAATTTGTACTTCTAAGATCTAATCTATGAAGATCTTTAATTTCATCATCATGGTTCAAGGATCTAATCATTAATTCTAACGACGGAATTAAAGAGTCATTGTATTAAGTATAAAGGATTGAGCACTAAAGTTATCATCAAATGAATCTTCCAAAGATCATGTTCTACTATTTGCTCAACTACGGGCTCAGGCCCGAGATTTTTCTCTATCAAATAGAATAAATTCTCAGTTCCTAGGACTATCTTAGGTTCTATTCCCAATTTGAAAATTAAAGCCGTTTAAAGACATTTTTACCCAGGTTTATGTTTTAAACGCTAATCTTTCAGTTATCTTGATTCCAATAGTCCAACTATTCAATCAACGATTTCAGGTACTATTTATTATAATGATTACTATAGTCTTACTATATAATCAACTATACTTTAAATTGGTTAAATTCAAATATATTGATTACTATAATCCAATTATATAATCAACTATAATGAAGTAGTTTGAATACAGTTCAACTGTTTAATTAAAACAATGATTAAATATTAGTCCAACTAATATATATATTTTGTTTAAAATTGACGAAAATGATATGAGCGCGTATTGGCAAGTATCTAAACGAAATTGCACATCATCTCCATATGACTGAAGTGATACTTCCATCTTGACATCACACCCAATACACTACGATTCTCAGTATACCCAAAAGAGGCGTACAGAGAACCCGTTAAAGCCTTGGACGACCAAAACCAAAGTATACTGATTGTCGCAAGTATTAGCGATGCAAGTCTCAGGTAAAGATCAAATACACCTACCCTGATTCGGATTCCCATAGACATATAGTCATACTACGAATGGGATTCCGAGGGGTCTATCCAGAGCGAAGCTGTTTCCATACCATCGGTAAATAGAACCTCCTATTACACTTGCATGAGTATCCAATACCCAAATATATGAAAACCTTGCCGTTAAGCTTCCATAACGCGCATAAGTGTAATACTAGCTTATTCCGCATAATCGATGTCCAGTCTCGATATTACTACAACTAGGGATATTTAATTATTAAACCTTTGTGGATTAATATTGTATTATATCTTATTAATCCGGTACTAAGCATATGGACTTTTATCATTTATATATCCAAGTAATCCAATTACAAATGATAAAAGAAAAATTTCATTTGTCACATAGTTAATTTGTACAACAACACTATGTTTTGTACAAATAGTGATGCTATGGTCATATATGTCCAACACCATGGTCATATGTTACCATATTGTTGATAATATCTGCCAGACGAGCATATAAAGATCAAATTTAATCAATGTTATGGAGAATTCACAAATTTAAATTATTCAAAAAGAAAGGAACGATAAATAACTTGTTACGAATTATAATGAGATCCGTCTCAGAAGTGAAAACTCCTTACACAGCCACCTCTGAACAAAAATTCCACTTGATTTAGAAAATAAATTTGTTGTTAGTTTGTGTGTATATATATGGATATATATTTTTACACACAAAATAACAACACAGTAAAAACTAACATCAATGAAACAGACATAATCATGAAAATTATTTATTTCCTAAACTATCATCTCCCTCCAACCAACACGAGACATTGTCCGCAATGTTTAAAGAAAGAAAAAATAGTTTAGAAGATATCACCTGGTTATTATGGAATTGACAGTCATAGCTAAATATTACAGATTAAGGTCCAGGTTTACTTTGCGCTTTTTGCCTCGATCGTTACCAAACCAGTTCAACGGTTTTGAAATAAACCCATTCCTTTTGGAATCTTCAAGAAATACAAAAAGAAAATCGAAAATTCCATTAACATTAAACAGCCCAATATGTTTTTGGTGAATATTCAAGTTTTCCCATGACGCAATAGTGAATATTTCTTCCAATGTTCCGAGCCCACCTGGTAAAGCAATGAAAGCATCAACATGATTGATCATTTCAATGAGTCTTTCAGACATACCTGGGAGAATACATTCTTCTCCATTTGAGTTTTCGATGATTTGGCTATCTGTTAAAGGTTTTGGATGATCCCCAAAACTTGACTTCCACCTTATAGTATAGCTTTTGAAATAGACCCCATCAATCCAAGATTGCCACCGCCATATACTAAGTGAATATTTCTGTTCGCCATAACTCTACACAATTCTCTTGCTCCTTCAACAAATTCAGGTTTAGTTCCGGAGCTAGTTCCATAAAATACACAGATAATAGTGAATCGTCATTTTGAAGTTGTCTCCATTTGTGCTACCTCTCTTAGCTAGATGTATTGAGGAAATGGAGATGACGAGCTGAATTTATAGATCCTGAAAAGGGTGGGTGAGAAATGCACTAATATCTGCAAAATGACAACTATCAGAAAAATAGATCGTTAAAAAAAAAGTTAGATACCGTTGGTAAAAAGTAAAGGAAAACAATAATTTAAAGTAAAGAAAATAAATGCAATAATATGTGCTGATAGTTGTGATTTTGGCTCACATCTTCCTCTGGTTTTACGTCTAGTAACGGCTTGAACGCCCTCTATGGGTCGGGGATAGGCTTCCCATCTATTTTTCTTATATATTGGCAAACAGGGTCTTTTAAAGTCAGATTCCCGAGACTGTATGGTTGTCTTTCCTTATGAAATTGTGTGTGTAATCTAAGAATTTCACGATGAACATATCCACTAGGATGCGTCTCAAGAGTCAATGATATATCATCAAAAGGCTCCTTACTCAGTCCATCCATAATGAATTGTATTTTATCGTTACGATTATCAGACACCATTCTTAAAGAACGACAACGAGTTTTGCACGTACAACGTGCACACTTATAACAAGCACCCATTTGTTTTGCTCTTTTTTTTTTTAGAATATGTGCTTTTCCCTGAACCAAGCATGTAAGGAATGAAGAAGTCAGGTGACTCACATGACAAACGAAATTTTTTCTTCAATTACCCAACGAATATCACTAGGTATACCATGAATCATAAGAATTCTCAATCTTTTTGTGCAGGCTTTGTAAATTTTTGTCAGAGCATTTTGGGGTGGGGCAGGAAATTATTTTTGGAGGTTTGCGAGAGTTTCTTCCATGCCTTAGTTTGTAGGGTATCATTATTTTTAGGAAACTGAAATAACCGACTTGAGTCACGGAGTACCGTTATCCGCTACTTTACCGGGGTGTGAGATAAAATAAAAGAACAAGAACACTGCAAAACAAAGAAAAATGGAAATTACATAAATATTAAACAGAATATGAAAGAAACTACATCAATCAAGGTATATTGGTCTGACAAGAAAAAAGTTTCTTGAAATTTTGAGTACTCCAAAAAGGGTTCAGACGCTGTCCTTTACTTTAAATACATCACAGTCCCTACGATTCACAATGTTAATGGCCCCGTATGGGTAAATGTGTTTCACAATAAATGGGCCACTCCATTTGGATTTTAACTTTCCAGGAAATAAATGAAGACGAGAATTATAAAGCAAAACCTTTTTACCAACTTCAAATATTTTTCGTGAATTCAACTATCATGAAAGGCTTTATTTTTAGCTTTAAGAATTTTCGTATTCTCATATGAATCATTCCTTAACTCTTCAAGTTCATTTAGTTGCAATTTATGTTCATGACCAGCATTTTCAAGGTTTTAATTAAATGCTTTAATAGCCCGCAATGCTTTATGCTCAAGTTCTACAGGCAAATGACAAGGTTTTCCATAAACTAGACGATATGGAGACATACCCAAGGATGTTTTGAAAGCTGTTCGATATGCCCAGAGTGCATCAGTTAGTCGAAGAGACCAATCTTTGCGATTTGGGTTAACCATTTTTTATAGAATTTGTTTAATTCCCTATTTGCTAATTCTATTTGTCTGTTTGTCTAGGGGTGATAAGGCGTGGAAAATTTGTGTGTGACTTCATAGTTTTTCATTAAGGATTCAAAGGGTCTATTACAAAAGTGTTTACCTCCATAACTTATGATGGCCCGAGGAATTCCAAATCGACTCAACAAGTTTTCTTTTAAAAATTTGATCACAGTTGTGTGATCATTGTTCCAACAAGGAATTGCCTCGACCCATTTTGAAACATAGTCGACTGCAACTAAAATATATAAGAATCCAAAGGATGGTGGAAATGGGCCCATGAAATCTATCCCGAACAATCAAAGATTTCGATGACAATGATGAGATATAAAGGCATTATGTTTCTTTTTGTAATTGATCCAACTTTTGACAATTTTCGCAAGTTTTATAGAAAGTGTATGTATCTTTGAAAATGGTGGGCCAATAAAATCCACACTGCAAGATTTTTGCAGTGGTTTTCTTATATGAGAAATGACCTCCACATGCTTCTGAATGACAGAATTGAATAACACCACTTATCTCACTGTCAAGTATGCATCGTCTGGAAATCTGATCATGGCAGCATTTAACCAAATAAGGATCATCCCAGTAGAATCTTTTGACCTAGTTCAAAAATTTCCTCTTATCTTGTTGGCTCCAGTCTGGACGTATCTTTCCAATTGCAAGGAAATTGACAATATTAGCATACCAAGGCATTATGTTTACCGAAAATAAAAATTCATCGGGGAAAGAATCATTAATAGGAGTGCTATCGATTAGTGACTCGTTTGTGAGTCTCGATAAATGATCTACAACCACGTTCTATGCCCCATTTTTTATCTTTGATTGTGAGATTGAATTCTTGAAGCAACAAAATCCACCGTATTAATCTTGGCTTGGCATCCTATTTAGACATCAAATATCTAACATCAGCATGATCAGAGTAAACAACAGTTGAAGAACTGATTAAATATGATCGAAATTTATCCAATGCAAATATTACAGCAAGTAGTTCTTTTTCTATGATAGTGTAATTCATTTGTGCACTGTTTAATGTTCTACTAGCGTAATATATCACATGCGACTTACATTCCTTTCTCTTCCCTCGAACTGCACCAATTGCATAATCACTAGCATCACACATTAGATCAAAGGGCAAAGACCAATCAGGGGATTGCATAATAGGAGCAGAAGTCCAAAGACTGATAATTTTTTGGAATGATTTTTGACATTCTTCTGTCCATTCAAATATTGCATCTTTTAATAGGAGGTTACATAAGGGTCTGGATATGGTACTAAACTTTTTAATGAACCTTCTAAAAAATCTTGCATGTCCTAAAAAAGAATGAATGTCCCTGACTGTTTTTGGTGATGGTAATTTAGAAATGACCTCTATTTTTACTTTGTCAACCTCAATACCTTTAGACGACACAACGTGCCCTAAAACAATTCCTGAATCAGTCTTGAAGTAGCATTTTTCCCAATTTAACACAAGTCATTTTTCTTCACATCTTTTCAAAACATTTTCCATATTATTCAAGCAATTATCAAATGAATTTCCAAAGACAGTTATATCATCCATGAAGACCTCTAAACAGTGTTCAACCATGTCACTAAATATGCTCAACATGCATCGTTGGAATTTTGATGGTGCATTACAAAGTCCAAATGGCATTTTCCTAAATGCAAATGTTCCAAAGGGGCATGTGAATGTGGTCTTTTCCTGGTCTTCTAAAGTAATGGGAATCTGATAATAACCCGAGTAACCATCAAGAAAACAATAATAAGGGTGTCCAACTACTTTTTCTAAAATTTGGTCAAGAAATGGCAAATGGAAATGATCTTTTCTAGTTGCGTCGTTCAATTTTCTATAATCAATGCACATATGCCAACTAGATGAAATGATCTGTTCTAGTTGCGTCGTTCAATTTTCTATAATCAATGCATATACGCCAACTAGATGAAATGCGAGTTGGGATTAATTCCCCTTTATCATTTTTTACAACACTGATTCTAGACTTTTTAGGTACAACCTGTGTATGACTTACCCACTTACTATCTGAAATAGGATAGATAATGCATGCATCAAGATGTTTAAGGACCTCTGTTTTTACTACTTCTTTCAAGTGAGGGTTTAATCTTCTTTGGGGTTGATGATATGTCATAGCATTATCTTCTAGATGTATTCGGTGTGTGCAGATTAATGGATTAATACCTTTGATGTCTTGTAATGTCCATCCAATTTCCAGTTTATGTTCTTTTAACACATTTAAAAGTTTACCTTCTTGATCGCTTGTGAAGAAGAAATTACCACAAGGTAAGTTTGATTATCTTCTTGCAATGAATATTTCAGTCCTTCTGGCAAAACTTTTAACTCCAAATTGGGTGCTTTTTCATGTTTTTCTTCTTCCAATGTTCTCAGTTCTTCCAAATTTTTAATCTTTCCATCGTCTTCCAATACCTGAATATGCTCATCCATAATAGGTTCAATTGATTCTGCGCTTTCGTTTTCATTATCTTCATCATATGGCTGTTTGTACATGTTAAAAATATTTAACTCTAATGTCATATTGCCAAAAGAAAGATTCATGATTCCATTCCTGCAATTTATTAAAGCGTTAGCTGTTGCTAAAAATGGCCGACCAAGTATTACAGGGATTGGCTTAAAACTTCCTGCCACAGGTTGTGTTTGTCTATAACAAGTCCTATCAAGGTACTTAATTATGCCAAAATCGTATAAAACCAGCCATATAGGTGGTGGAAAGATAAAACCAGCCATAAAGGCGGTAGACAGATACAACCAGCGATAAAGGCGGTATAAAGATAAAACCAGCAATAAAGGCGGTATAAAGATAAAATCAGCCATAAAGGCAGTATAAAGATAAAACCAGCCATAAAGGCGGTAGACAGATAAAACCAGCCATAAAGGAGATATAAAGATAAAAACCAGCCATAAAGGCGGTATAAAGATTGTCAATAATTAATCTAGATTTAAATCAAGTTTTAATCATTAGATTTCAATTTATTTATTATAATAAAAGCGATTTTAATATATGTTCTCATTATAAAAGCTTCACCCTTACTCCAGCAGAAAAGAAATTAGCTATTAATTTTGTAATAAAACATATTCGTACTTTTATTATTGAAAGAAAAGGACATTACAAAAAGCTTTAAGTAAATAAATAAACAAGACACTATTTCTCCAAGAATTACAGAGGAATCAAGAAAGAAAGTATGAAAATTTCTAATGTCACACGCTCCTATTTATAGGAAACTTGGCCACCCAGACCAGCGAATGCATATTGTGCACATGTGTCAAAGAATAGTGAAGCCACATTGGGGACACGTGTCAGAGAATGGTGAAGCGACATTGGGGACACGTGTCGCGACGTAAAGGTTCCATGTGTCACGACGTACTTAAAAAATTTACGATGTGCTTGCAGAATTTACGACGTGTTTGTAGAATTTACGACGTGCTTGTAGAATTTACGACGTGCTTGCAAAATTTATGTTTTTCTTTTTCATGTCTGATTTGTCCCGTTGAGCTTCCGAGCAGTATTTTTCCTGACAAAAACATATAAAATAACACAGTAAAAGCACTCAAAGCATAACTTTAAAATATTATTTCACAAATGTATCAATTTAAGGGGATTAGTGAAACTATAAGTTTAAAATGATTAACTTATCGTCTAATAAATATGCACTTTTTAGTATTCTGTTGGACAGTTATGACCCATAGCGTCACTATTTGTACAGATCATGGTGTTGTTGTACAATTTAACTATGTGACAAAGGAAATTGCTCTCTTATCATTTGTAATTAGATTACCAAGATGTATAAATGATAGGAGGTCCTTATGATTAGTTCCTGGATTGAGATGATATAAGACAGTATCAATCCACGAAGGTTTAATGATTAAATATCCATAGTCAGAGTATTATCGAGATTGGACATCGATAATACGGAAAAGACTAGTATTACACTTGTGCGCGTTGTGAGGGCATAACGGCATAGTTCTCATATATTTGGTTATAGGATACTCATGCAAGTGTAGTAGGAGGTTGTGTTTTACCGATGGTACGGAGAACAGCTTCGCTCTGGATAGACCGCTCGGAATTCCATTGGTAGTATGACTATGTGTCTATGGAAGCCCGAATCAGGGTAGGTGTATTTGGTCTTAACCTGAGACTTGCACCGCTAATACTTGCGATAATCAATGTACTTTGGTTTGGTCGTCCAAGGCTTTAACAGGTTCTGTGTACGCCTCTTCTGGGTATATTAAGAATCGTAGTGTATTGGGTGTGATGTCGAGATGGTAGTATCACTCCAGTCATAGTGGAGATGATGAGCACGTAGGATACGGAACTCGTTCTCTTATATGCTGCAGCTATGGATATTATGACTAGGTCATGTTTATCCGATTATAGAGACTAGTTACCAGAGATCCGATATGTGGTTCGTACGGGGCAGACACATTTCCAGCCCCAGACCTTGCACGTGACATCCGATACTGGCTCGAAATACGCAATACTACGTATACTACGTATACTACGCCTGATATAGATCATATATTCATGTAAGGATATTTCTGCAGAATTGGGTAGGCATGGCGCTTTGCTAGAAGCCAACCTTGTCTTGTAAATCGGTAAAAACGTAGTACTAGGTACTTACATGTTCGGATAGTCTGACGACCGGATTTACTGCCAATATATCCGGGGATCTCATGGGTCGCTTTCCGAAGATTCACCGATGACGTATGACTCGCACTTTATTAATCTGGGATTAATTAATGATGAGAGAGAAAATTAATCTGGGATTAATTGCAGAGATATTTTATCTGGGATAAAATATCATTTAAAGAGAGAGAACGATTAATTTGGAATTAATTGATAAATGATATATTTGATATATTATACGAAATTGGATTTGGACGCGGAATTAAATTTAGAATTTAATTCGGGCGAACGAGTTAATTTAGAATTAATTTGTTAGCGACGTGAATAGTAATTTTGCTAGGCATAATTATTTAATTACGACGCAACGGCAAATTCGTTAATTTGGAATTAGCGAACCCGAGCCCGGGAGTGTTTGCGGACACACTCGCATTTCGAATTCAAGTGCGGCCACAAGTCACATCAAGCGTCAAATCACTTGTCAATCGATTGATGTGATGTCTAGTCACTTTGAGTGATGTGACAACTTGTCATTGTGATTGATGGTGGTAGTTGGCAAAGCTTTAATACTTTGACTTTTGGAAATTTGGAAAGGGTTTTTTGGTATTTGATTTTTGGAAAATCAAAAACTAATTAACTTAACATTTTTTTCAACAACCAACACATTCTCTCCATTCCTCTCTTCTTCTCTCTCGGCCTCAAGGCCATTGCCAAGGAGAAGCAATAGGAAATTTTACTATAAAATTTCCGGAGTGCTAGCATGCTTTAGGAGTCTTGCGAAGGTGATAGGGAACCGCACTTGTGAGCTTGGAATCACAACACAAAGCTTGGAGATTGATGGAGGTGATGACCGAAAATTTGGAGGCCAAATTTCTGCCCACTGCCGAGAGCTTCATCACCATGGAGGAAAAGATTTTTCTTCATCGCATCGCTCAACCGATCATTGTAAGTATTCCGTAACTTCTTTGTTGTATTCACATGTATGTTTCTTGCTTGAATCGATCCCGGTTAGACCGTAGAAACCCAACATATTCATCAATAGTCACTAGGACTCTTAGATCTCGAGCTTTCTACGACTATATGTGTGGGAGGGGTTGTAGGCAAGGTCTCAAGGGGAGTGAAGGAAGATGACTCAAAGTCAGACATTTCTATCAAGACATAACCCGAGGCGGAAGGTTAGTTCACAATCTGAGTTAGTGAAGCACACTAAAACTAGGGTTATCATCATCATCATCCCTACTGTGTGACTAACCCTATAAGGCTCTAAGTGCCTTAAACAATGGTGGAACTAGTAAGTCTTCAAAACACAACTGAAACCAAACACACACAAAAACCCAGAAAAGCATGCCCGGATATACACATAGATAACAGAAATACACATGCATGAGTAAATTCACCCCTCGTATTCCCACTACCATAAAAAATGAACAACCTAAACACAAACATACAATACATGCAAACTACCACCATTATTGAGAAAGCAGAAACACAAATGAAGATAGAATGAGTCAGCAGAAAATTATTGTTCAAATGGATGAAGATGCTGAGAAGCTTGAAAGGAAGTTAAAGGCTTGGAATCGCAGAAAATCGAGAGATTGCTGCAGTTTCTTTAGAGAAGGTGAAGTATCGAAAGAGAACGATGAAGCACAATTGCCTTTAAATAGGCAGCTAGGCTTAATTTTGATCGTCCGATTGAACCTAGAGGGCAAGATCAGTGACACATGTGATGGGGGTCTCACCCATTGAATTCAAATGGAAGGATGAGATTAGAGCTATTGTCCAGTTGGGATACAACTATCTTTGTTTTTGGCATGCAAGCCACGGGTACGTGACACATGGAATCTTGGGGAGACGAAGTTGAGGAAGCCATAGAATGATGTGACAGTCATTTAAAGAATGCCATGATGGTTACACAACTTTCAAAGCGTGGCTTGAGAAACTGATAAGTGCATGAAAATGTACTTTGAACATCGCTAAATCAGGTTAATTATCATGTATTTAATCCTAATTAGAGTTTATTTTGTGCTTTTTTATTAGGAGCAATGGAACATGAAGAATTGAGCAATTAAACATGTTTCGGGGCCTAACGGACGCATCGGAAGCACGCGGGAAGAGCAGAGATGCAGCATGTACAACACCAAAAATTGGCACTAGCACTGTGGCGCCCACTTCTTGGCACCGAGGTGCATCCACATGAACCCCCATACTAATTGACCGCAAGTTTGGTACCGCAGCGCCCACTTGCCAGCACCGCGGTGCCCCGGAAGAGTTCCTGAAGCTTATTTTGGTCGTGTTTTACGCATATATGGACTCTGGGACTTCCCTATATAAACCCAACTTCGTCCAAAACCCTAACAACGGAGAAAACATAGAGAAATATAGAAGAAACACACATCAAAGAGCCACAAACACAATTTTGAGAGAGTAGGACGAAGAACTTCAAGCCGACATGATGTCTCTCTGATCTATCAAGGTTATGTCTATCTTCTACATGGAGAACTAATATCATAGGCAAAACTAATGATTAACTCTTGTAATTGACTTCTTATGTTCATGTTTTGATTCTTGGATTCTACTTAACATTTAATACAATTGATGGTTGTTATTCTTTATTATCTTTCGATTTTTAATCCAGAGATTGTGTTTTACCAACTTGCATATAGGAATAGTCATGCTTCTTCTATGTGTGATTGGGGAACCCAATTGTGACTGGTAAAGTTATTTTATGAGTTGGTCTTCTACTACAGTATTGCCTGTGGGTATATTGTCCACATTAGATAGGTCATAACGATAACTTTGTGTTCTGTTAACATATAGAAGATAATTCATCGATTACCTTAGAATTTTATAGGTTTTGAATTTAATATCTTATGATTGTTGGTTTGGGATGTGAAACCTTCAATTGAGTATTAAAAGCAATCAATAACCGAATATAGGAAGCTAATACAAGAGGGATTCCCGAAGCTTTCGGCTTTCTCTACTGATATTCTTAAAGTATTTTCCATAGTTTCTATTTCATATTACCAATCATTCATGCCTAGACGTAGGGATAGGTTTGGTGGATTTGTTAGGATTGAAGAGGAAAACTCAGACTTAGAAAGTCTATTTGATAATGTTTTTGCCACACCATCTACATTTAGTGCACACAGCATGAGTGAGTACGAGAGACCACCTGTAGGAGCAAAGCGGGGTTTATCTATATGCCTATGATGCTCAGCAACCACGATATTGTTGGGCTCGTAGCCCATAGAGAGTACCGAGTAGCCCGCGGGGGACTAAAATGGAGAATAAAGGAGTCGCCACCTAGTGTGAACTGGGAAAAGATTTAAGGCCGCACTCACCCCTCGCAAGGGAAGACATCAAACCGTTGGGTTCAGAATGGTCCCTTACTTATGCCAGTATAATGGACGGGTTCACACGATGGTATAGCCAAGTCTTATGCAATTCATGCAAGATAATTCAAATAAACACATAAATTTGTACACCCATAAACATTAATATAAATAAAAGTAAATTAAATTAAGGAATACAAGGTACGATAATGAAAATAACAATAATCAATCTAAAGCGAGAAGAGTGTCGATAAATAAATGGAAAAAAAAAGAGGGGGTTAATTATGTATATATGAGTGTTTCTCAAGTGGTACGTGGAGTTGTATCCCAAGTACAGACCGCACTACCGTCCATTCGGATTCGGCTAGGGAATTTACGTCTGGGTTTCCATCCGATATACCATGAGGGATAATAACACACATAGTCCATTAATGCAATATAAACGGACTTGAAAGTAGATGCGAGATAATATAGCAAAACATAAACAAAAGTAAAAGAGAAACGATAAAATAACGTTAAATACGAGTAAATAAATAGAAAAGACAAATAACCCGAAAAGAAATAAATAACAAAATAAATGCGAAATAATAAATAACAATAAATAGATGGAAAGCTAAATAACAAAATAAAATGCGAAATAAAATAAATAGACTGAAAGATAAATAA
Source organism: Zanthoxylum bungeanum (assembly GCA_019454045.1). NCBI lineage: Eukaryota > Viridiplantae > Streptophyta > Magnoliopsida > Sapindales > Rutaceae > Zanthoxylum > Zanthoxylum bungeanum. Next base: position 16,021 of record SKCR01007543.1, on the reverse strand, counting down.
GAAAATGAAATGCGAAATAAAATAACGATGAATGAATAAAATAAAAATGATAAATAACACTAAATAGATAATAATAATAATAATAATAATAATAATAATAAAATGCCGAAAAAGAAAAATAATGTGACCAGAAATTTTGCCGCCTTTAATGTAGACTTTGCATACCCGGCTGGACGTATTTCACGTCCAGCCAGGCATGTCGTGTTCGGAACTATAAAAATAAATTGGGTGCCCTCAGGTCTTACCTTTTAAGTTGCTTTCTTGGAAGTGCGTTAGGCTGTCGCCAGAAGGATTAAAGCTTACTGTGTTTCTGGTTTGCTGTTTCACTCGCTGTTTTGCTATTTTCTGCTTGTTGTTTGCTCTTTGCTGTTTCTGTTTGTTATTTTTGGTGAATTTGGGCTGCTGTTTTGGTTGTTTTTTTTTTACTGTTTTGGCTGGTTTTTTCATTATTTTCTTGCTATTTTTGGCTTGCTATTTTTGTTGTTTTTGTTACTATTTTTACTGGTTTAGGGGCTGCTGTTTTCACGGTTTAGGGGCTGTTGTTTTGGGGTTGATTTTGTCACTGGTTTTGGGTGATTGAGGGGGCTGGGTTCTGGTTGTTTAGGGGCTGGTTTGGTTGCTGGTTTTGGGTAATTGAGGGGCTCGGTTCTAGTTGTTTATGGGCTAGTTTGTCACTGGTTTTGGGTGATTGAGGGGGCTTGGTTCTGGTGTCTCCTTGCGGGTCGGTGGTGGGCTAATTTAGTGGCTTAGTGTGTTTCAGTGGTTGTTTCTTCTGGTGGTTGGTTGTTATTTGTTTCAGTGATTATTTCTTCTGGTGGCTAAGATATTTTGTTTTGGTAGTTGTTTCTTCTAGTGGCTAAGGTATTTTGTTTCGGTAGTTGTTTCTTCTAGTAGATAGGGTATTTTTGTTTTGTTGTGTGTGTTCGGTGATGAGAGAAAAGATAGAATCCTAGGATTCTCTTGATTATTGCCGAGTGTGTGTCTGGCCTCCTTAGGTTTTGGTCAAGCCTTATTTTTATAATGACAATGGATCTCCAAATCATGGGAATAAATAAAGCAAATTTGGGAGATATATTCTTAATTTATTTAGGGAACACAATCTCATAATTTTGGTGAGGATGGGATTCCAAATCTTGTTAAATCGGAAGGTGATTTGAGGGGATTTTAGCATGTGTTTTGCATAGGGTTTTATTTATTTGGGAAGGCTTGGGCGTGTATGGCATGGGTCCATGGGCTTAATGGGCGTGTATGGCATGGTAATGGGTTGTGTGGATGGGTTGTATGGATTGCAGGGGTTTTGGGCCGAGGCAATGGTTTGAAACAAAAACTGACTGAGCGAATTCGAGGCTGGCTAGTGATTTAGAATCCAATGAGGTGCTAATTTTGGAGTTTTCCCTTCCGGCATTCGTTTCCCGTGACTTCCGAAACTTTTCAGGTAGTGCCTCCATACGAGGCTCATCATTGGGCTTATGTAAAAATACAGTGTCTACAGTCGCCCCCACTTAGATGGGGCTTGTGCAATGTGTGACAGTGACAACCTTATCAAAGTCATGCATGCATTTTTGCTTACCTAGTTCGTCGGTCGTGGCCGGACTTACCTGTTGTTTTGCTACTTTTGCGAGATGCTTCGATCTCTGAGTTGATTTGATGGTGAGGTGTTTCGCCCCCTGGGATTCATCCCTTTGAGGTGCTTTGACCCTTGGGCTTTGTTCCCGAACCCCCGAGTGTGAGATGGTTCATTCCTGAACCGTTCCTTGTGTGAGATGGTTCATTCCCAAACCGCTTCTGGTGTGAGATAGCTCATTCCGGAACCATTCCTGGTGTGAGATGGTTCATTCCCGAACCGTTCCTGGTGTGAGATGGTTCATTCCCGAACCGTTCCTGGTGTGAGATATTTCGATCTCGGAGGCGCTTCGACTTCTGGGATTTGTTCTCGCACTGATGGGTGATGGCGAGGTGCTTTGACCTCAGGGTTTTGTTCTCAAACCACCGAGTGTGAGATGCTTCGATCTCTGGGATTTGTTACCGAACTGAGTTGAGTTGATGGCGAGGAGCTTTGACCTCTGGGTTTTGTTCCCGAACCATCGAGTGTGAGATGCTTCGATCTCTGGGATTTGTTCCCAAACTGATGTTGAGTTGATGGCGAGGTGCTTTGACCTCTGGGTTTTGTTCCGGAACCACCGAGTGTGAGATACTTCGATCTCTGGGCTTTATTCCCGAACTGTGCTGAGTTGATAGCATTTTGGTCTACATGTGTGAATCCTTGATCCTCTAGGGATTTTTTTTCTACGACCTCTGGGATTCATTCCCAAACTGTTGATAATATGGGCCTCGACCCTAGGATTCCTTCTTGAACTAACGAACTGATGGTGGTGAGGCACTTCGCCTCATGATCTGTCCTCATTCTTGAGGCTCTTTGCTCGTCCTCATTCTCGAGGTTGTTCTCCATTCCCGTAGTGCCATTCCCGGCTTGATCATCCTCATTCCCTATGATTTTCTCATCATCATTCCCGAGGTTGTTCTCCGTTCCTGGAGTGCCATTCCCAACTTGCTCGTCCTCATTCTCGAGGAGTGATTTGTCTTCATTCCTGAGGTTGTTCTCTATTCCCGAAGTGCCATTCTCGGCTTGCTCGTCCTCATTCCCGAGGAGCTCATTGTCTTCGCCATTTTTTTTTCTTTTTTCTTCAATGCTTGCGAACAGAAAATAAAAAATCGTGTGTATGTGACGTGTATGCAATATGCCCTCTCTTGAGGAGTTTACTGCCATTCTCGGTTTGCATTTTTCTCTTAAATTGGACTTCATTGCTCGTCACTATGTGATGTGACATTCCGTATCGACATATCATATTACAGGCTACGAAATAGTCCCAATAGTTACACATACTATTATCCTCAAGCAATGCCCAGTAATGAAACCGGAGAACGTTTAAAACACTTAATGCAACTCAAATCCAAGTCTTTGAATAAATCATCTAAGCTAGACTCACAGTGTGTGTGTGTGTGCAAAGTTTCATTTACAACTTGATTCCTAGGTAAGCCAACTCAATGATTTCGTTTAAAAATTGGGATCGATGGGTCCAACCAACCTAGATATCTCAATTATGCTATGCAATTACCTTTTCTGTGCTCAATATGGTATGATTTTCCTTTTTATTTTCTTTCGTCTTTTTTTCCAACACACATATCCTTTAAGGTAGCATTTCTCCTCATGGTGGTCCTAATACTCACCCATGGGTAGCTTCACGCTTATCGGTTATAGGTGGTTTAATTTTATTTCTTTAGAGACTTTTCTTTTATTTTCGACCATACCACACATCATAACACAAACAAATCAGGATAGACATCTAAGCAAACGGTCATTCATAGACTTGCAATTTCGTCAACTAGTCACTTTGCAGACTACTCAGGTTTTCACTGCTAAAAACCTATAATTAAGTGCTTACGAGTCTAACATAGATAAACTACTCAAAGTATCAGATAAAAGTACATCAAGAACTTATCGTTTCTAAGATTTCACCCTAAAGCAAACAATTTCATCATTGGACTTATGCTTAACTATTAAGGACTAAAAACAAACAATCTTTTTTTTTTCTGGATGAATTTCCTTTTTCTTTTCTGTTTCATCTTCACCGCTGCTATCATGTATCCCATGATGGTTGTGAGTTTGGAGGACAAAACTTTCGGGCAGGCTGGTGTTGATCATGTAGGTGGGTAGAGGGGTTTCCGTGTGTGTTGGGTTGTTCTTTTTCTGGGTCAGGTATTTTATGGGTGTCAATGAGGTCTTGGATCCCATGCCTAAGGTGGGTGCAGTTGTCAGTTTCGTGGCCTTTTGCTGATGGAGGTAACAGTATAGGTTTAGGTCGAGGTAGTGTGGCACAGGGTTTGGAAGTGGTTTAGGTTCTAAGGGATTTAGGAGTCATTGCCTCTTCAGCTCTTCAAACACTTTTGACAAAGGTCTACCAAAATCAGAGAATCGCCTATTTCAGATAACGGTGACCTCAGAAGGAGTGGGCTTGGTCCCTGAAGGCCCCCCAATGGTCTTTCTATTATGGCCGTAAAACTTTCTGTTATTGGTTGTACGGGGTACTATCAGACTGGCCATAGCGTTGGTCAAAACTTGTAGTTGCTCGATAATTTTGGTGATCTTTGTCTCCAATTGATCCATGCGGGAACCTTCACTGCCTGACGCATCGATGGTTATTAATCTTTTCTTGACAAGTCTTCCTTCTTCTCTAACCCAACAGATATCTAAGATGGCTTTTATAACAAGGGGTTAGCATGATGCGTGTATGCATGCGATACGTGTATGCATGCGATGCATGAGATGCATATGGTTATCAAAACAGTAAAAATCATTCCGACCTTATTCCTCCCACACTCGTGGTAAGTCCATTTCTGTCCTAGGTATGGCTTATTTTATGCACCCATGTGGGGTACACAAAATCATTATCTTCTACGCTACAAGGGTGAACCTTGGCTACCTTAGTCCATTTCCATCGGTAAAATACAAAGACCGCCCATTTACAATATCGACTAAGCCTAATATAGGGATCGTGTAATTGTCTAGAAACGATGAATTCGGCCCTCGGTAATCACGATTGTCGGGATGGACTTGGAGATATCCAAAAGTATACAAATATGTCGTAACAAGGCGTATCATTCCTAGATGAAAGCCAGTGCGAACATCAGACTCATGCATTTGGCATATTCGGATCATGTTTGGACCTTCTAAGCCTATCAAGGTTTTCACACAAGTTGGCCCATTATCATTTTAAAGCGTTCAATCAGATTATCCCGAGGTGTAAAATTGTCCAGTTGAAAAGGCCAAACAGGTTTACACTTTTGCGATAAAGTGGCTAAATAACTTCAAATGATAAGGGGCCCAAACACAAGGTGGCCCATTGTCATTTTGAAAACTTTTGGCCCAGTCATCATCAGATACAAACTCGTCCCAGTTTAAATAGCCCAACAAGTTCATATCCTATGACAAGAAGTCCAAATGGATCCAAATGATAATGGTCCCAAACACAAGCATAGGGGTAGCTTCTAGAGGACATATAACTATGGTTCATATGTGGGCTTATAAGGGTATGGATAAAGGCTCCCGCTAGTGAAGGGTTGCTCACAACTAGGTCTCCCCACTCAAGGCTTCGAGCGACCAAGTGAGCGCGCATTTTTTATACCCTAGGGTACGTGCCAATGAGTGATGGTCATCACATAACGATTCGCCACCTTCAGTGAAAGCGACTTCACAATACATGAGGCCATCGGGGTAAAAAGGGTATGCAAAATATATGAGACTTGGGTAACCAAAGCCAAAGCCACGGACATAACAAAGCATTGTTTCGGGGCCGATTCTCTATCCCCAGTGGAGTCGCCATCTGTAGGAGCGAATCGGGGTTTACCGCTATGCCTATGATGCTCGACGACCACGATATTGTTGGGCTCGCAGCCCATAGAGAGTACGAAGTAGCCCGCGGCGGACTAAACCGGAGAATAAAGGAGTCGCCACCCAGTGTGAACTGGGAAAAGATTAAAGGTCGCACTCACCCCTAGCAAGGGAAGACCTCAAACCGTTGGGTTCGGAATGGTCTCTTACTTATGCCAGTATAATGGATGGGTTCACACAATGGTATAGCCAAGTATTATACAATTCATGCAAGATAATTCAAATAAACACACAAATTTGAACACCAATAAACATTAATATAAATAAAAGAAAATTAAATTAAGGAATACAAGGTACAATAACGAAAATAACAATAATCAATCTAAAGCGGGAAAAGCGTCGATAAATAAATGGTAAACAAAGAGGAGGTTAATTATGCATATATGAGTGTTTCCAAAGTGGTACGTGGAGTTGTATCCCAAGTACAGACCAAACTACCGTCTATTCGGATTCAGCTACATAATTTACGTCTGGGTTTCCATCTAATATACCACGAGGGATAAAAACACCATAGTCCATTAATGTAATGTAAACGGACATGAAAGAAGATGCGAGATAATATAGCAAAACATAAACAAAAGTAAAAGCGAAACGATAACATAACGATAAATACCAGTAAATAAATAGAAAAGACAAATAACGCTAAAAGAAATAAATAACAAAATAAATGCGAAATAATAAATAACAAAAAAAATAGACGGAAAGATAAATAACAAAATAAAATACGAAATAAAATAAATAACAATAAATAGACGGAAAGATAAATAACAAAATAAAATGCGAAATAAAATAACGATGAATGAATAAAATAAAAATGATAAATAACCCTAAATAGATAAAAAAAAATTTAATAAATAATAGAATGCCGAAGAAGAAAAATAATGTGACCATAAATTTGACCGTCTTTAATGTAGGACTTTGCATACTCGGTTGGACGTATTACACGTCCAGCCAGGCATGCCGTGTTCTGAACTATAAAAATAAATAGGGTGCCCTCAGGTCTTACCTTTTAAGTTGCTTTCTTGGAAGTGCGTTAGGCTGTCACCAGAAGGATTAAAGCTTACTATTTTTCTGGTTTGATGTTTCACTCGTTGTTTTGTTGTTTGCTCTTTGTTGTTTCTGTTTGATGTTTTTGGTGATTTTGGGCTGCTATTTTGGTTGTTTTTCTTACTGTTTGGCTGGTTGTTTTCACTATTTTCTTGCTATTTTTGGCTTGATGTTTTTGTGATTTTTGTTACTATTTTGCTAGTTTAGGGGCTTCTATTTTCACGGTTTAGGGGCTACTTTTTTGGGGTTGATTTGGTCGCTGTTTTTGGGTGATTGATGGGGCTCGGTTCTGGTTGTTTAGGGGCTGGTTTGGTTGTTGGTTTTCGATGATTGAGGGGCTCAGTTCTGGTTGTTAAGGGGCTGGTTTGTCGCTGGTTTTGGGTGATTATGGGCTTAGTTCTGGTGTCTCCTTGCGGATCGGTGGTGGGCTACTTTAGTGGCTTATTGTGCTTTGTTATTGTTTCTTTGCTGGTCGGTGGTGGGCTGCTTTAGTGGCTTAGTGTGTTCTGGTGGTTGTTTCTTCTAGTGGCTGGTTGTTATTTGTTTCGATGATTGTTTCTTCTAGTGGCTAGGGTATTTTGTTTCGGTAGTTGTTTCTTCCCGTGGCTAGGGTATTTTTGTTTTGTTTTGTGTGTTCGGTGATGAGAGAAAAGACAGACTCCTAGGATTCTCTTGATGATTGCCGAGTGTGTGTCTGGTCTCCTTAGGGTTTGGTCAAGCTTCCTTTCTATAATGACAAGGGATCTCCAAATCATGGAAATAAATCAATCAAATTTGGGAGATATATTCTCAATTTATTTAGGGAACACAATCTCATAATTTTGGTGAGGATGGGATTCATAATCTTGTTAAATTGGAATGTGATTTGAGGGGATTTTAGCATGTGTTTTGCATAGGGTTTTATTTATTTGGGAAGGCTTGGGCGTGTATGGCATGGGTCCATGGGCTTAATGGGCGTGTATGGCATGGTAATGGGCCATGTGGATAGGTTGTATGGATTGCATGGGTTTTGGACCGAGGCTATGGTTTGAAACAGAAACTGACTGAGCGAATTCGAGGCTGGCTAGTGAGTCTGAATCCAATGAGATGCTAATTTTGGAGTTTTCCCTTCTGGTATTGGTTTCCGGCGATGTAACATCTCGCTACAGGAGATGCTACCGGCAGGCGATAGGCTGTCCTATCACCATAAGCCTCTAGCTAACTCTCATGCAAGACTCATAATATGTAATGTAATGCAATCTATAGGGCCCAAACATATAATATGATATTGAAATGATGAACTCAGAACATAATACAATTGGGCTCCATGCCCGAAAATGCATATGAACAAAAACTTTTACAACTTAACTTATACACACTTGAGCTATTTACATGTATACTTATACTCCCAAGACCAGGTGACTGGCTGACCGCAACTCTGCTATCCGGCTCCACAAACTCTGTTGCCCGTGGTTGACCGATCAGGTCTCCAACCTGCAAAACTCAAACATTGTTGGATAGTGACTCATAAGACTCAGTAAGAAACTATGCTCATACCTTGAGCGTCATGCACACACAAAATCTGAATCATGTTTCTGTATTAACCTGGGTTGTCTGTGTGACCATGCAAATATTTACAGAGTCTGAATTAACTATATAACTCTTATCCATTTTACAAACCTATTACTTGCTACTAGTCTCTCTATCTATTTACGCATATATTTTAGATCATGATTCTTGTGTACTTTTTAACATCCACAATATAAACAGTAAGTTTCTATATCCAAAAAGTCAAGTCTCATCACATTTTCGCTGCGCTACTCTGATACCTCAATACTTACCTACTCATTCTTTACTAATCTAGCTCGGGCATTTATTATAATTATCTTTCTTTTATTTCATTGAAATATCATCAAATCGGAATTATAAAACATTCGTTTTATCAAATATTTATCACACTATTTTCAATCATGTATACTTGTATATGTAATCATAATATCATACACTAGTATTTGCAAAAAGGTTCCTCTTATATAAACATACAAACATTAATCATGTATACATATAAATGTAATAATGCTATCATTCAATATCAATTATATGAAACTTAAATGATTACTAGAACATGTGATTATTATGCATAACTTATAAACTATTCTCTACTTTAACATGCCATACTTTTATAAAATTCTTCTTGAAAGATCTTTTTGAAAAACTCTTTTCTGAAAACTTCTTTCTGGAAACTCTTTACTAAAAACTCTATTTTATTTTTTTCTTTCTAGAAAAGCTCTTTGAAAACTGTATCTGAAATCTGAAATTTTTGTCTGAAACCTGTATCTTTGTCTGAAAAACTTGATGTATAAGGGCGTTACGTATCGCCGTCCTCCCATACGCCTAACTATAACCAGCAGTGCAAATCCATGACTTTGGGACATTACGTATCGTCGTCCCCCAAAACATGCCATTACTGTCTCTGAAACTGGTGGTGCTCTACGCCCAGGAAAATGACTCAACTACGCGTCTCTGAAACTGGTGGTCTTGGGGTGTTACGTATCGCCGTCCCCTAAGCCACAAACTATAACTGGAGGTGCGGATCTATACTACCACCCAAGCTCTTAAACAAGGATTTTGGGGCATCTGGCATCCCTAGTCCTGAACTAGGATCTAGGGCGTTACGTATCGCCGTCCTCCCAGTCCTTTACATGTGCACATGTCCTATATCCGTCAATTCCATATTGTCTCAAGTTACATACTGGGCTGAGTTTTTCCCTCATGCCCCGGAAAATATAAGACAATATTTCGTGTCTCAAAACTATAAGAAACATTTTCTGAAATACATTTCTTTCAAAAGCATCTAAAATATTTCTTAAAACACTCTTGAATTTACAGTCATTCTTAACTTTAACTCAATTTTCTAAAAATCATAACACGCACATATGCATATACATTTCTAATGCTTTCACTTACCCTAACCATACTTTATTATATATGTTCATGCATATGTTCATGCATTCCTACAAATTAATGATATATGTATTCTATTCCTTATATGCTTTCATCATACATGCTCAAGTTAATACGCATTAACACTTCTATAACTTACATCTGTAAACATTAATCACTGACTTCAAATTTATGCTTATTCACTTACCTACTTCACTGTTATACCCGTAAGCACATACATTCAATTCTGAATTTCAGTTCTATATCAACCTATACTTCATAATCATACCCATATATCTACATTATCATTTCAATCATATTCACATACTATAACATTTTACATTATTCTCTGCTATATCAGTTAACAATTATACTCATTTGTAAGCTTCGGTTTCTATAATCCAATTAAACTCACAACAAACATCTAAAAACATTACTCATACTACACAAATAGAAATATGCAGACACTTCTCATACTAACTTACTAATTCCATACTTATACTTGTACACATACATTCAAAATTCTACTACTATAATATTCTATGCATACACACTCAAATTACAAATTCTTCAACTTATTTACCATATTAGATTTCCAAATCATAGATACACACACACGAAAAACCAGGATTCCAAACCATATATATATATATAGTATCATACACACTTCTAATTAAACACACAACATCTTCAGCTTCTTTTCAGACTATTTGAAACTACATCAAGACTTATAGTTCACCAAACTACTCATTTAGTTGCTCGAACAATCATACTTTACTCAAAATTTCTTATTAACAATTACTTCATCATATAACTTTACTTAACCACTTTCGAAACGATAAATTTATACATAACTAATTCAGTTAACATATTCTTAATTTATTCATTATCTTCAATTACAATGTTCGTTCTTGCTTTTTGATTTCATTTTTCTGTCTTTCTTTTCTTTAAATCATTTTCCTTACACCCAAGTTAAATCCAACTTTACTGCCCCTACTGCTCACTGTCTCGGTTTCTGCCTACTCCACCGACATTGTTACCGGTACTCCAATTCCGAACTATATGTACATATTTATATAAATTTCAAAGTTTCATTCCTGCTCCATGTTCCAGACTGTTAATAACATACACAATTCAAATATATAATATATCTATAATACGAATCCAAAAATCCCCAAATTCTAGGGTTTCTGCCTAATTTTTCCCCAATTCTCCAATTTCTAATTCGATTAATTTCTTTCAATTACAAGGTTAAAATCGGTTTTGAATTACTCTAATATATACTTATTCACTATTCTCAGTTCGAAAACAAAATTGTTTATACAAATGAAAGAAAACCCATAAACACCCAAGCTCAAGGAAATCACCACATAGAGTACTTACAAATTGCATCCATGACCAGAATCAGAATTTCAAATCTGGACTCCCTCATCTTGTTTTTCTTTTCTGCTCTGCTTCTCTCTCATCTCTGTCTCTCGGTTTCTCTCTCTCAATTTCTCTCTCTCGACCCAGCCCCTACTCTTCCACTGCACACGGTTTCTGCTCATCCTCACGCCGGAGGCAGCGCTGGAAGCTCACCGGCGATGACACACGGCTTGAGTTTTTCTCGATTTCTCTCTTTCTCTCATGCTCTCTCTCGGTCTTTCATCATCTATTTCTTTCTCTCGATTTCTCTCTTGTTCTCTCTATTCTGTTTTTTTTTTCATTTCATTTGTGTGTGTGTGTTGTTGTAAATGTGTGTGTGTGTTTAATGTGTTCGTGTGTGTGTTACATGTGTGTGTGTGTGTGTAAGAAAAGTCTAGATACATATATATAATTACTAATTGATAAATTTCAATTTAACCCCTCAAATTAATTTAATGAAAACTTATAATTAATTCCATGAAAAGTTCCCATTTTACTGTAAAAAAAAAAACCTCGCGCTCAGATGCGGTCTCACCCGCGAAAAATAAAATTCACGCAACACGCTAAAATAACCCAGGATGTTACACGCGACTTCCACAACTTTTCAGGTAGTGCCTCCATACTAGGCTCATCATTGGGCTTATACAAAAATGCAGTGTCTACACCACCCATGAGAACTCTTGAAGAGTACCTCTATCCCACTCGATGTTAGTGTCTCTAAGACTTGCCCATGGATCCTAAACATTGATTCAAGTGTGAATTTACCAAAGACAGTTGCGGAATACTTACATTGGTTGGTTGAAGTTCAAAATTTTTCCATGGATGTAGAAGCTCCAAGCTTTTATTTTGAATTCCAAACTCAAGGGTGAGTTATCCAATCACCTTTCTTTGACTCCTTAAGTGCTAGCTTGGATGAAATTTTGCAACAAAATTTCAAGAACAAAAGAGGGAGTATTCGGCCATGAGAGGAGGGTGAGTTGTATAATTGTTTTTCCAAAAAAAAAAAACAAGGTTGGTTAAAAGTAAGTGGTTTTGTGAAAACCAATTACTTTTGCCAACTACCACCATCACCTTTGACAAGTGATGTGAGTGGTGGGTCCCACCCAATTTTGAATTCAAAATTCAAGATGGCTTGTACAATACACTTTGGGCCCAGTTCATTTAATCCGACTAAACGAATTTTCATCACTACGTAATTAAATCCAATTTAATTAAATAATAATGCCTAGAAAAATTATTACGAAAGTCGTTTACAAATTAATTCCAAATTAATTCGTTCGCTTGAATTAAAATCTAATTTTAATTCCGTATTGAAATCATATTTCAATTAATATATGTAATATATTATTTTAGACCAATTAAATAAATTAAATAGTAAAATCCAATTTAACTATTAAATTTACTTTGTCGATTAATTCCAAATTAATCGCGTTCTCTCTTCTCGACGAATTTAATATCCGAGATAAATTCTTACCGCAATAAATCCCAGATTAATTTTCTCTCTCATAATTCATCCCAGATTAATTCTTGCCGTAATTAATCCCAGATTAATTTTCTCTCTCATAATTAATCCCATATTAATTATGTTCGAGTCAAATGTCATCGGTGAATCTTTGGGAAGCGACCCAAGAGATCCATGGATATATTAGCAGTAAATACGGTCATCGTGTTGGGTTTCTACGGTCTAACCGGGATCGTTTTAAGCTATGAAACAATATGTGAATACATCAAGGAGGTGCGGAATACTCACAATAATCAGTTGAGCGATGCGACGAACACAAAAACTTCAAGCTTTTCTCATCCAAGGCTCACGGCAGTGGCTGTTTTTGTGTCCTCCAAATTCGGCCATCTCCAAGTTCCAAGCTCCAAGCTTTCGAATGGTGATTCCAAGCTCACGGGTGCGGTTCCCTATCACCTTCGCAAGACTCCTAAAGCGTGTTAGCACTCCGGAAATTTTGCCGCAAAATTTCCTTTGCTCTTCTTCAAGTCACGGCAAAAACCAGAAAAGAAGAAGAAGAATTGGCCTCTAAGGCCGAGAGAGATGAGAGGAGAGAGAGAGTAAAATGTTAAGTGTTTGGTTGTTGGAAATTAAGTGTATCTAATACACAAAAAAAATGTCAAATACCAAATAAAATATTGATAAATGTCTTTCAAGCCATCAAAAGCTTTCCAACAACTCACATCAATCACTCAATCAAGTGACTAGTTATCACATCACTCAAAGTGACAAGTGATTTGACGCTTGATGTAACTTATGGGCTCCACTCGATTCAAAATGCGAGTGTGTCCGCAAACACTCCCGGGCTCGGGTTCATCAATTTCGAATTAACGAATTTTCCGTTGCGACGAAATTAAATCTAATTTAATTAAATAACTTTTCCTAGCAAAATTACTATTCACGTCGCTAACGAATTAATTCTAAATTATCTCGTTTGCCCGAATTAAAATCTAATTTCAATTCCGCGTCGAAATCCAATTTCGTTTAATATATCAAATATATTAATTTATCGATTAATTCCAAATTAATCGTTCTCTCTCTTTTAATTAATATTTTATCCCAGATAAAATATCTCTGCAATTAATCCCAGATTAATTTTCTCTCTTATCATTAATTGATCCCAGATTAATAAAGTGCGAGTTATACGTCATCGGTGAATCTTCGGGGGAAGCGACCCATGAGATCCCCGGATATGTTGGCAGTAAATCCGGTCGTCGGACTATCCGAACACGTAAGTACTTAGTACTACATTTTTACCGATTTACAAGACAAGGTTGGCTTCTAGCAAAGCGCCATGCCTACCCAATTCTCCAGAAATATCCTTACAGGAATATGTGATCTATATCAGGCGTAGTATACGTAGTATTGTGTATTTTGATCCAGCATCGGATGTCACGTGCAAGGCTTGGGGCTGGAAATGTGTCTGCCCCGTACGAAGCACATATCGGATCTCTGGTAACTAGTCTCTATATCAGATAAACATGACCTAGTCATTTTATCCCGATGACTATAGTACATAAGAGAACAATTTCCGTATCCTACGTGATCATCATCTCCACTATGACTAGAGTGATACTTCCATCTTGACATCACACCCAATACACTACGATTCTCAATATACCCAGAAGAGGCGTACACAAAACCTGTTAAAGCCCTAGACGACCAAAACCAAAATATATTGATTGTCGCAAGTACTAGCGGTGCAAGTCTTAGGTTAAGACCAAATACACCTACCCTTATTCGGACTTCTATAGACACATAGTCATACTACCAATGGAATTCTGAGGGGTCTATCCAGAGCGAAGCTGTTTTCCGTACCATCGGTAAAACACACTCCTATCACACTTGCATGAGTATCCTATACCCAAATATTTGAGAACTATGTCGTTATGCCCTCACAACGCGCACAAGTGTAATACTAGTCTTTTTCGCATTATCGATGTCCAATCTCAATAATACTCTGACTATGGATATTTAATGATTAAACCTTCGTGGATTGATACTGTCTCATATCATCTCAACCCAGGAACTAATCATATGGACCTTTCATCATTTATACATCTTGGTGATCTAATCACAAATGATAAAATAGCAATTTCCTTTGTCACATAGTTAATTTGTACAACAACACCATGATCTGTACAAATAGTGACGCTATAGGTCATAACTATCCAACAATCTCCCACTTGGCCTATAGCCAGTCACTCGAGCGTCCTACACCCGAACTATGTACGGTTCGCTCAAATTATTGAGAAAAGTCTTTCGTCAGCGGATTTACTTGATTATCATCTGATGCGATTTATACGATCATCACATCGCCATGATGTATGATCCGAACGAATCAGATGTATAGTCGAAGTATATATCTGGATCATTGATGAGACCATTAATTCTTTAGCTTGCGCTGAAGCCTAGCTCAGCTGCTAACAGAATTATATCTAATCTAATTAGATTATTATCGACCCAAATGGCTTCTATTGCTGCCTCAGCTGCAGCAATAATCCACTTGTGTTGTTTATTCGGTAACAGTACCTTGCTTGGAAGATTTCCAGCTCATTGTTCCGTTATTCAAACATTATAGTACCGTTGTTACGACTTATAGTCGTTCTTATCGGTTAGGAAACTTGCAGCTGTGATCCCAGTCACTTCAAGTTCTCCTTCTCCATAGTATAAGACAGCATCCTTAGTTCATCTAAGATACTAAAGGATGTTCTTAACATCAATCCAATGACTATCACTTGGATCTGCCCGATTGTGACTCCATATGCTCAAAGCGTATGAGACATCAGGTCGTGTACATTTTTGAATATATGATTTCTCGGAGATTATTAACAACTTTAAATCTATCCTAGTAGATCTTTATTCCTAAAATAAATGTTGTCTCTCCCAAGAATTCTACGGAAAATTTTCTCGAAAGCCAAGCTTTCGCCGATTGTATTATGTGAATATCATTTCCAAGAAATGATATGTCATCATTAGTTAGGACATTCACTGTCAGTGCGTTCCCACTAACTTCCTTATATACACAAGAATCATTTTCGTTTTGAATCAAATCATACACCATTATGATTACATCAAAACGATAATTCCAAGAACACTATGCTTGCTTCAATCCATACATGGATCGAATAAACTGCAAACCTTGTTTGCTAGTTATTGGTACGACAAAACCGTCAGGATGTTGTAAACATCCTCCAAAAGGTTTCCGTTAAGGAAAGCGGTTTTGGCATTCAACTGTTATGTTTCATAAATGAAACATGCAGCATTAGCAAGCATTATCCAAATGGATTTACCATGGTAACATGTAAAAGGTTTCGTCGTTATCGACACAATTTTGATGATGATACCTTTCCGCTACAAGCCTGGCTTAGTACGTTGGTATGTTGCCTTCCATGTATGTCTTCCTTGAAGACTTATATAGTACCAATAGGCACATTGCCTTTCGGTACATCAACCAGTGTCCAAACTTGATTGGTATACATAGAATCCATTTCGGACTTCATGGCACTTTTCCATATTAGGGAGTCGATACCTTGTATCACTTCCTAATACGCAGTCAGTTGTTGTTCCTCAATAAGATTGACATCCTTTCGAAGTGAGATCAGAAACCCATACCCCAGGTTGTTTTCTGACTCTCACCGACTTACGTGGTTCTTGTTGTTGGATAATATGACCCATAGCGTCACTATTTGCACAGATCA